>DF819284.1:774-78517 GCA_000836175.1 Taphrina flavorubra JCM 22207 | reverse complement strand
AGACCTGGCCAGCCTAACAATGTACCCATCAGGAGTAAATTGGCTGTGGTCGAGCCATAAAGACCGGTCGAATACTGTAGGTATGTGCATGTAACGACGAAAAAAAAGGACACTTATTTGCCGATGGACTCCCCTTTTTGACAGGGGCGCTCGTGACTTATGATAAGGGCTCTTGGCAGGAATCGCGAATCTCGAGAAGTCGTATGTGTGCTAGCAAGTGATCCGTAACTGCCTCTCTCCAGCTGCTGTGTGCCGCCTGCAAGTCCCACAGTATCTAGCGAACAGAAATTCCGATTGTCTTTTGTGCATCTGCACACCTTCAAGCCACGAGTGGCTGTGGTGGCTGATCCTGGGTGGCGGTGTGCGATCGCGTTGCGGCAAAGTTTCTGCATCTTTCACGTCTCTCCATGGCCAATACAATTGTATGCAAGATAAGTGCATGCTTGTGCCTCACTAGAGTCCTTTTGTCAAAGTCCTCTTTGCATGAACAAACGTCTTTGAGATTGGACGTCGAGATCGTATCGACGAGTCTTGTAGGATAACGAGGACTTCAAAAATCATGCGTGATCTGTCTATTGGACTGCGGTCTGCACGAGACAAGGACGCCGGAGCAATCGAAGTTGGCTTGTACATACGTCGTACCCGTCGTCACCTCCGACAGGACGTGCATAAATATTTCGCGGCATGGCAGGCGAAATGTGCCTGACAAGTCAATTGCTTGCGCCTGTGGACCTGTGACGTGTAGGCTGGCGGCCCACACAGGAGGGTTGCAGTGACACAAAAACGCGAAACTCTTTTTGGACATCTCACCTAACTTGACCTTTCCCCCACCGCCGTGGCAGTAGCTTCCTGTGTGCTAATCGTGACGCATAATATCGATGTGACCGTGGTGCCATGTCGACGCGTAGAGGAGCACTCACAATTCCTTTCACCGAGCGTTTTCAGCACAACAAGTGAAATTCACTTGGATTGTAGTGTGGAGATAGGGAATCTCTACCACACTCTTCAGTCAGACTCGGTAGTCCCATGTCTCGAGTCACACCACAGGTCGGAGATGCCCACCAAGAGGAGGAAAGCACTTCAGGACCGGTCGAGTTTGGAGACCTGCTACATCCGCCAAACGAAGCGCCTCACCACCGAGTGCTACCATGGTTGCCAAACTGGATCAAGAACGAATTGGTTGCCATGATTGCAGAATTTGTAGGGACTGTGCTGTTCTTGATGTTTGCCTTTGGTGGTACGAACGTGGCCAATGTTCCTGTCAGTTCGAGCACCGATTCAGGCTCAATTAACGCTTCTGGTGGTTCCAACCCTTCGATCTTGCTGTACATCAGTCTGTCTTTTGGGTTCAGTTTGACTGTCAATGCTTGGGTGTTCTACCGAATATCTGGGGGATTGTTTAATCCAGCTGTATCGTTCGCCTTGGCACTCATTGGAGCGATAACTTGGCTCAGAGCTGTGCTCCTGACCATTGCACAGATTCTCGGAGGCATCACAGCTGCTGCCATTGTCGACGCACTGTCTCCAGGTACCCTGAACGTGACTGTGTCATTAGTAGGAGGAATGAGTCGTACACAAGGTGTCTTTCTGGAGATGTTCTTGACCTCGGAGCTTGTCTTTACCATTATCATGCTGGCCGCTGAGAAACACCGAGCCACATATCTCGCGCCTGTTGGTATCGGTCTTAGTCTGTTCATCGCCGAGCTTTGGTTAGTTCCTTGTCTGTGCGACATGTGAAGAGAACTGTGCTAACATAGCTGCAGGGGCGTGTATCTGACTGGAGGAGCCTTGAATCCAGCACGAGCTTTTGGACCTGCCGTAGTCATTAAATCATTCCACAATTACCATTGGATTTACTGGGTGGGTCCATATCTAGGAGGGGCACTGGCCGCCGGGTTCTATGCAATCAACAAGTACTTGAAATTCGAGATGGTCAACCCTGGTCAGGACGATGATGGTGAAGCCAACGCAGCAGAGCAGATGACCAAGGTGCTTGATGAGCGTGGCATTGGTTCTGGTAACAAGCGCAGCGAGAGAGCCAGCGACAGCGGCGAAGAGAATCACAGCAGGCGGCAGCAACAACAGCGACAGGAGGAGGGCTACGAGATGACTGCAATGCAGACGACGCACTCGATTGGCAACAGACAGATTGTGCAGAGAACGAGGAGCAACAATCTACAACAGCATCAACCGCAGCATCAGCAGCGAGAGGACAACAGCCGCAACGGCGAGCCTCAGTATGCTCTCGGAAGAGCCTACGACGACAGTGGACGGATTCGCTCAACAAACGAAAAGTCGAGACGACCAGAGCATATGGTCTGAGACAGTCTACCGTCGAAAACAAGAGGTACCTTACTGCCCAACTTGACGCATCAACAGCCGGTCGTCTAATGAACCGAACCTCAAGACAGGAGACAGACCAGCTGCTCGAATGGTGTAGGTAGAGTAGACCGGGGTCTAAATAGAGAAGCTGTATGTATGCGCATCAGATAGCTGATTGCCAACAAACAGCTGCTGACAAACTTAAGCTCATCACACTACCTTGCAATTGCAGAACACTCTGAAACACTACCTATTCTACACTCTAGCAGCTGGGAAATGCCAGTCAGCACGAAGAAGGGCCACCACGCCGACCTTTGCATGGTAGCTTATGATTATGCCAACTCACGAGATTACTATTGCTGCTGCTGCTGAGTCCCAACTTGTTCCAGATGCAGCTGATGAGCAAGAGATGCCAGCCAGCCTGCAGAACAAGGGAAGGACATGCTGCCATGCCATGATTCATCCGTAGTTGGGCCGAAAGCTGGAGATCTGCACGTGGAGCTACACTCTCCACCTTTCAATTCGCACTCCTGGGCGTTCAATGCACGATTAATACTGTCAACCGGCCGAAGACAACTTGTACGTTGTGCTGCACAAACACTGGCTGACAGAAGCGAGCATCAATTTCATTCCCTCGCGTTTGGTTTGCACGAAGATACGTTTGTCAGACTTCGTCCAGAGTATGAGACCAAGCATGACTTGCACGCGGAATATGAGGGGTCTAACATCTCCACTTCGTCTAGCACGACTCCCTGCTCATGCATTCGTCCGCTCACAATCGACAACAAAGCAACAGCCCTTGATGCATCGCATCTTGCACGGAAACCAGGAGTCACAGGAGGAGATCAAAGCTGCAGTGGAAACGAGAGAGGTCAATTTCTCACAGAAGATCGCTCGTGGGAAGTACATACATGAAATCATGGTCCACGAAGTGAAGCCGGAGTGCTTGACTGAATATCTTGCATTAGTGTATGCCAGTCAATTGTCAATCTAGTCGAGGGACTAACGTTGACAGCCGAGATGTCTACCCGAAATTAGCCGCCAATCCTACGCATGAAGTTCACCACGTCTGCTCAATGCAGAACATTGTGGGTCAGACCTGGAAATTTACACATATATGGGAATACAAGGGATATGCCGGGTATGACCGTACTACTGAGATTGCTCGCAAATCACCGGGATACCTTGAATTCAGAGCAAACCTGCAAAAGCTTGTCTACAGTCAGACCAATTCTCTGAATCAGGAGTTTGCATTCTGGAACACCATTCCGCCGCAGACTCTCGGAGGAATCTTTGAGAAGAGAACGTATACCTTGGTGCCTGGCAGTCTATTAGAGTGGGAGAAGCACTGGCAAGCGGGCCTTGTGGCTCGAAAGCAAGTCATGACTCCTGTTGGCGCGTGGTTCTCGCAAATGGGCAAGCTGAATACAGTCACACACATCTGGAACTATGACAGTTTTGCCCAGCGCAAGGCGGCACGCGACAAGTGTTGGGAGATTGATGGTTGGGCCGATACGTGAGTGACAGCAGGCGAATCGAGGCGTTCTTCGACTGACTGGATTTAGTGTACACAAAACGGTGCCACTCGTGACAGCTATGGAGAGCGAGATCATGAAGGCGTGTGACTTTAGTCCGATTCGCTGAAGCACAACACGATGATGACTGGATTGACTGCTGCATATGAATCATGTCAGGTATCCGCCGCGCATTACACTAAATCGCCTCACACGATCTCCTTTGATGCTGCGCATTTCATTGGTAACTCATCTCGACTTCATGACTGTTCGACCATGTCGATCGGCCGCGCGTAGAGTAGGCATTGCCGAAGCGAGCTAGCATAGGAACAGTCCTAGACTGAGGCATCTATTCATTCCGAGATCTGAAGTTCTGTGATGGGTATTGCTGTGAACCTTTTTCCCCAGGGTTCACAAGATAAGCAGACCATGCGATGACACATATGTCACCAGAGTCTCACGGTTGTCTCGATTTCGTGTGGATAGGCAGCTGTAGACACGCCTGCACAATGATCAACCTATGGTAGATATAGGAACGTTTGTGAGCGCCCGAGAATTCGAAGAAGGTTGTGGTGCCTCCACTTTTAATATGAGCGCCGGCCACAAAGACCGCAAATCTTGACACAATCTACGTGTCCTGCGTCATTTTCTACTCACACACAATTTCGTTTCGTCTTGTCCAAGCCATAGCAGGTCGTCCCCATCAGCAAACAGTCGGGTCCCGCGCTTCTCGAGAGGTGTCTGGATAGTCGACGCAGCCTGCGAGATCTTCGAACATGTCGGCAAACAAAGGCGATGCAGATGAAGAAGTGGTGGAGCTGAATATGCCACGACCCAGAAGCATATCGCGCAGACCAGGAGACAGAGTCCCGGAAATACAAGAACGTAAGGGCGTTGACTCTGGTCACAAGGGTCGTAGGGAAAGTGATGCTGTCGAGTTGCAGAAGCAGTCGGTAGCAGCAGACCAAGAAGCTTTGTCCAACATTACACGCGACCTACAGGACTCGACAGAGCCAGCAACTGAAGGGCAGTCAGCTACGATTCAAGTCCAGGAAGAGCCTTTGCCAGAGGTACAAGAGTCTTCCACACGAATAAAGCAATCTAGTACTCCACCAAGGAGCATCAGGACACATGATGCTGAGGACGAGGATTGGACTCCGGACCAAGAATTTCGAACTAGGATGAATGCCATCAAAGACTCGGATATCAGTGAGGTGCTCGAGAGCATTCGTCTTGATCCTGATTCCTCGATCAGACAGGCCGATCCAAAAGCTAACCTGTTCACAATCCCTACTCATCGTGGGGATGAAGGTCATCAGAAGTCCAGACACGGCGACGCAGAATCCAACCAGAATCCGCAAACAGCCTTCAGGACACGCGAATCGCCTCATATACCAATGGGAAATCCTACGAACGATCACCAGTACAGTAGACATCAAGGTTCTCGTGGCATAAGTCCTCCTCCTGGTTTCGATGACTCCGCCATTCCTTCGTATCAGGACTCGTCCGAGATACCTTCCTACCAGAATGTCGTCTCACACCCACCCGGTCTACCAGTACCTCCACCAGCACTGTCGGCCGATCTCATGGGGATCTTGCCAGAGGCTGATAGACCCGCCATGACGGATAAATTTATGAATGCACACATAGCTCGCCACGGGACAAGTTCCCTCAGCCCAATGGCACTCTTAGCGCCAGATCAGGCAGATACTTTGCCAGAATACGTACTCACAGGTACTGCTTTCGATGATAGCGGTGTCAACAGAGGCAGGGACCGACAAGAGAGGTTCACTATCAATTCCGAAGAAGCTCGAGAAATTGCCAAGGTCGAAGCTGAGCTGATAGCAGTACGAAAAATTGAAGAACAGGAAGCACTTGAAGCCATGCAGGCAATGGAAACTTTGTCGAGTCAGATGAATTTCGATTCCGAGCAATTGGCAGCCATACAAGCTTCTGGCGATAATCCCTCGGACTACTATTCCGCAAATGAGATGGCTCAATTCCAGAGACTCGCTTCCGATCCTGAGGATAATGATAATGACGAAACAATGATGGTTAATGACGATTCAGAACTCTTGCAAATGATGGCACAATACATACGCCGCTCTCCAACTTTGGACGACGACAACGTCGAAGATCAAAACGATGTTGCTGAGATTGAGAATATGCTACGCGATCGACTAATTACACAAAATATCCGTGCATCCCAAAATGTTCCACAATTTCGTGATTCAACAGGGCCGAGGACTGGAGATGTGGAATCAACTGACGCAGAGGTTCGAGAAATATTACAAAAAGTAGCTCAAATTGTTCCACCTGAGACCGCGAATGCAAGCGCTCCTACGATACACAAGGACTTTACGAGTACAACTTCAAGAAGTGGTGTTGATGTAGAGGCGCTTCGTGATGCCGCCATCGAGAGGAAGGAGCATAACAGTGAACTGAGCAGCAGTCAAGAGGTGTCAGGTGCACAGACCGGCGCAGGCTATGGAGGAGGACATGGTGTCAAGAGAATGGTTCTTGACGCCGATGCGTATGCTGCACAACAAGCTCGGAACCAAAAGAAAGCAGACCTATACCTCGACTTGTCCCAGCAGGTACTTTCCGCAAGACAAGCAGGAAATGTATCTCAGGAGAGCTTCGACCTCACTACGAAGTTGCTTATGATCAACCCAGAGTACTACACCGTCTGGAATTACCGTCGAGAAATCATGTTGGATGGTCTGTTTCCCAATTTGGACGAGATGGGAAAACAAGACTTGCTTAACGCCGAACTGAAACGTCTGCAAGGCATCCTTCAGGACTATCCCAAGGTGTACTGGATCTGGAACCACAGAAAATGGTGCCTTTCGCAATGTCCCTGGCCGGACTGGTCGCGGGAACTGCTCTTGGTCACGAAATTGCTTGAGCAAGATGCACGTAATTTCCATGTGTGGGAGTATAGGAGATATGTGATAGCTCAGATCGAGCAGACCGAAGAGTCTAGCAAGGCTGAGAGAGAGTTCGAGTACACCACTGCTGCCATCAACTCGAACTTTTCCAACTTTTCTGCTTGGCACAATCGCACAAAGCTCGTGCCACAAGTATTGGCGACCATTGACGATGAGGCAGAGAGACAAGCAAAACGCCAAGAGCTCTTACTTGCGGAGCTTGAGCTCATCAAGGGTGCTATCTACACGGACCCAGATGACCAATCGGTCTGGCTCTATCATCGATGGCTCCTGAATCCGGACTCTGCCCATGCCGACCTGCATCCCTTGGCCCCAACGACGACGGACGAGCATATCGATCACTTGAACAACGAATTGCAAATGATTGACGAATTGATGATGGAGGAGCCGGACAATGTTTGGTGCACCTATGCCAAGGTGCACTACGCATTGTCTTTGCAACGTCTCACAGAGGAGCCACATTCTCCGGAGCAATCTGCAAACCTCAAGGACCTCATCAGTGTGTTAGAACAAAACGACACGCTTCGACAAGGACGGTATAGGGACTGGCACACGTCTGCCTTTTCAGCGCCGCTTCAAGCTCAACGTCCGGCGGCCGTCGTGGCTGCGAACGACGACGCCGCGTCATTTGCGATCTTCAACAATCTCAAGGGACGTCCGGAGTGGTCGGACGTGGCCCTGCACGGCGACGGCAGGATCACGGGTACACGCACGACATCAAGAGCAGTACCATGTGTCGTCTTTGCCGGCTGGCAAGCGATGCAAGACTCCACTGCAAAAGTGAATGACAATCTCACTACGGTAGTGGCAAACGTCAAGGGTGACGGGACGATTGAGTACTCGCAGATATCTAGGCTGGAGTAGATCTGTGAATATCATTTCTTACCATACCATGATGCACCGTCGTATCATGGATCTTGTACCGTGCACTACCATTGCTCGGTTCTGTCCAACAAAGGCTAAGAACTGCCGCTACAAGTGCAGTTTCAGGATTTGTCTGTTTGATGTGCTTGACACATCTCGACTGATGCGTATCTTGTGCTCAATCCAAAATATTGACACATCGTCCTGCCGTGATTGTCCAATGCATGATTTCGGAGTAGTGAACAATCAATTCCAGTCGTCATCAGAGTCGTCGGCCCGCCTGAGATTTCTAATCGTCGTCGTCCTTCCTCCATTACCTCCATCACCTTCTTTCAAGGAGGAGGAGGACGCGTGGGAGGCAGAGGCCGACACCTCGGTCAAGAGACCCACGAGTTCCTCCTCACTCACGCGCTGTCTAATTTGTCCGGAGCGCGCCATGCGCAGCAGTAATTCCTCGATGGAGGCCGCGCGATCCGGTTTCACGAGTGCGATGCGTCGTAATCTGTCCCGCGCGGAAGGGGCCAGGATCTGTGAGAGTTGTGCGTGACGTTGTTGCGCGTCGAGTTCGGCCGATCCGCCGTCCTCGGGTCCACCTGCACGGGATGAAGTAGCGCCAGACGATTGGGATTGAGATTGCAGTTCTGAGAGACGAGATGCTCGGATTCTTGCCAGTTCTGCATCGTCCATGATGCCGTCGTCTGAGTCGTGGTCTGAGTCGTCGTCTGAGTCGTCCTACAATATGATGGTAGAGTGGTGGTTGTGAGTTTTCAATAAATTTGGTCAAATTTTGTGGAGTAGTCGAGTGAATTGGTGTTGGTGGACGACACTACTTGGGCATAAAATATGATCATGACAATGCATTTGGTCATAAGTCTGACAGATAGAACGATTTCAAGGTTACTTGGCATCGAACATGACGTGATTGGCAGGACAAGACATGAATGCCATTGAAGTGAGAATATTGCGGCACGAATCCAGCTATGCTCAAAACCACATCCTCTTGTCATCTAAAGAATACGCCCGGCTCATCCCTGCAAGATTTGATCCTTCAGCTTTTGCTTGGCCATTTGGTAGGCATTGAGCAGACCCTTCTCGCTGAAATCGAGCGGCATGCCATTCTCGCCTCCCACAGGGGCGCGAGAGACCCGCGTGGTGATGGTAACCGGGTCGGTCTCGAGGACGATCCCATCATCGACAATCTCATCAATCGTGAGACCGAGCAGGTCGTAGTTCTCGAGCAAGGATCGCTTATCGATCGATATGCGCAGCAGCATCTCGAGCGATTCCCGAATGGCCATGACCACCGCGTACAGCATGAGTTCATTCTCCTCCCCGCTGCCGACCACGTAAATCATCAAATCGACAGAGTTCTTGTAACAGATGACCTTGCCGTCCAGTAGTATTACGTCCGAATTTTGCTTGCCCACCTTTTGATGCAGGGATTTCTCAAATGTCTTTTGAGCGGCCGTCGTCGGGTAAGGGTTGATTGCGGAAACGTGCGGTGCTTGGAAGTATCGTGCAAACACGCGATTTCCCTCCTTATCCAAGATGATGATGGACTGAACGGTGTATAGCGTGAGATTCATGGCGGTCGACGATTCTCACGTATGTATCGAGAATGTTGTCTTGTGTTGTTTAATGTTGTCCTTGTGAATAGTGAAATACCTGCTGTCGTCTGTCCCAGATAATTTGCGAATCAAGCTGCAATGCCGTCTTGCTTAAGATGATAAAATCAAGCGTGAAGACAAATGACAGATGTGCGAGCTTCACATTCGGCCAGCATATATGAGCACAACATCAATGAGTGTGGTCACGGTAACAGAGTGGAGCACGCTACGGCACGCAAATTCAGCGAGTTTGCTGGTGAGGGCGCTCCCACTCTGGCAACTTTGGCAATTCGAACAGTTACACGTCTATCAATACAGTCAACATGTAATCCGTACCGTCCTACAATCAAAACGACAAGACACAGACGATATTTCAATATTCTTGCATGATTTAGTGATGTATTGCTGTAATCATAAATTACCAGACCATCCAAGTTTATGCTACGGCTTGTTTTATTCGACTTAGCTTAGTGCTTTTCTCCAGTATGTTCTTTCGTTGCTGCAGCTGATCCGATTAGTCGCTGCATCGTCTACATAGCGACGCCAAGGATACTAAGCACAGTGTAGACAGTTCTTGATGGCAGTGGTCGTCGCAGATCAACACTTACCTCGCAGATTTCTCGGGTCGTTCTTCCATTCGGCGGATCCCATGAGTGAGGTGGCCAGGGAGTTGATGGCAAAGAACATGACGACTCCGCCGATGTAGAAGGGCATCATTGGCTTGTTGATTGGTGTCGGATACTTTCGCATACCAAAGAGAGTCATTCTTGAAGTGGTCAGCAAACAGAGTTGTCTCGAGACGACCGTCGCAAAAATTCGCCGGCTACCAACGTACTTGATTGATGAATCCCAATGACGATGAATTTAGTCCTGCCGTGACTTCAGTGAGCAACGAACCTGATGAAGGACAGCCAAGCACCCGCAGACGAGAGACTCTCTCCTTCAACTTCGCAACTCGCCGTCGGTTGCAGCTATTGTAAATACGACCACAATACGACTTTATCGATAATCTCGAGGCTTCGCAAAAGTTGGTCGAATGACTCTGAGACGATAAAATTGTATCCTCCTAATCACATTTCCCTGCTAGGCCATCAATAGTCTCATCAGGGTCGACGGCACCATGAGCGACTCGGAGGAGGATTCACTCATGCTTGGCGAAGACAATGGCGCAGCACAGGCTTCTGATGAGGTAGAAATGGATGCTATACCGACTGCAACAAGTTCCAAGCCGGATACTGAGATCGAGATCTCTGAAGAATCGACCACAGTCAAGTTTGAAGACTTCAACTTGGATCCTAGGCTGCAGCGCGCTATAGCGAAGCTTCATTTCAATGTGCCGACCCCAGTCCAGGCTCAGGCCATTCCTCTCATCAGGGACGGCAAGGATCTCTTGGCACGCGCAAAGACTGGCTCCGGCAAAACAGCTGCGTATCTTGTCCCGATATTGGAGGCCTTTCTGACTGTCGAGACTTTGCCGGCCAAAACTCAAGCATTGATTCTTGTGCCGACCAAGGAATTGAGCGAGCAAGTCAACAAGACGATCGATAAGCTCTGCCAGTATTCGGCAAAGACCATCAAGCATCTAAATCTGGCCAATTCCTTGTCAGAAGCTGCACAAAAGCCACTACTATTGGATGGTCCGCATATTGTGATCAGCACCCCGTCGAGAGCCTTGACGCACATGAATGCTGGAAATCTGGATCCGGACAACTTGAAATTCTTGGTCATCGACGAGGCAGACTTGGTCTTATCTTATGGTTACGATGAGGATGTGGCAAGTCTTGCGAGTCTTGCGAGAGTGCTACCTCGCAGCGTACAGACAATCATGATGTCTGCCACATTGGACAGTTCCGTGGAGAGTCTGAAGTCCACGATGTGCAGGAATCCAGTCGTTCTAAAGCTGACCGAAGATGAAGCAACCTCGAATCCACTGATACAGTACTATGTCAATTGTGCAGAAGAGGAAAAGTTCTTGCTCAGCTACGTTATACTAAAGTTGAAGCTGATCAAGGGCAAAATCATCATATTTGTCAACAACATCGATAGATGTTATCGCTTGAAGCTGTTCCTGGAGCAATTCGGTATCAAATCCTGCGTGCTCAACAGTGAGCTACCAATAAATTCACGAGGACACATTGTCGAGGAGTTCAATAAAGGTGTATACGACATCATTATCGCCGCCGACGACAGTGAAGTGATGGGCGGCACAACAGAATCGGACGATGAGTACGCTGGGATCAAGCCAAAGACAGAAGAGGTTGATACTTCGGAAAAGGTCATCTCCCGCAAGCGCAAGAGATCGACACCAAAGGTGGACAAAGAATTCGGCGTGTCTCGCGGTGTCGACTTTCGCAACGTCGCTTGTGTGCTGAATTTTGATCTCCCCACTACGACACGATCATATGTGCACCGTGTAGGTCGAACGGCACGAGCAGGACGGAGTGGTATGGCAATGTCTTTCGTCATCCCAGCGGACAAGTACGGGAAGCACAAAGCCACGATGCTGGAGACTAGCAAGAAGGATGAAAAAATCCTAGCACGAATCGTAAAGGACCAGGAGGAGCGCGGGAATGAATTCAAAGCTTATAATTTCAACATGACACAGGTCGAAGCATTCAGGTATCGCATGGAGGACGGTCTGAGATCGGTGACCAAGTCATCCATTCGAGATGCACGAGCTAAGGAGATCCGTGCCGAGATCATGGCTTCGGAAAAGCTGAAAGGCTACTTTGAGGAGAGGCCCGAGGAGTTGGCGGCACTGAGACACGACGCAGAACTGCATGCGAAGCGGGTACAGTCACACCTCAAGCACGTCCCCGACTACCTGATGCCAAAATCGACTGCCTCGGCGGTCAGCAAGGACGTGGGCTTTGTAGGTTTCAGAGGCACGACGCAAAACAGGATTCGGAAGAATCGTGCGACGAATCGCGCCAAGGGTGCTGGCAAGAAGGACAAGGGAAGCAAGAGGAGCAAGAAGAGCGATCCACTCAAGACATTCAAGTAGCACGCGGCGAGAGCATTAGCAGCATAGCATAGCATATCATGATTTAGCTCTAGCGTCACATATATAGATATGTATATGATTCATATCAGACGAGAGCAAATCCTGTGTCTGTGCAGAAGCAATCCTCCAACGCGTGATCAGCTGAGGCTGGGGACTGGACTCACTTCCACACACACCACGCGCCCGCTGTGGAGAGCGTTGTTCAGCGCTGGTGCCAAGCAATTCCGTGCACCGCAGCCTTCTTGCCAGCAGACATCTACTCAGTACACTTGCAATTGTATACTGCTGCCATTGCATTGCATCTTCATCAGTACAAGCGACAGAGTGCCCATAATCTGCGCGTTTCCTGTAGAGGATCGTCCTGATGGCTCTTCTGCGTCTGCTCGGCGACTTCTGCCATCTCACATCGATCCTCATCCTCATCTACAAAATCCACTCGCGAAAGACCACGGCCGGAATCTCCTTGAGGACACGCGTCTTGTATCTACTGGTCTTTCTGTCGCGCTATGGCGACCTCTTCCTGTACTACGTCAGCTTCTACAATACCTTTATGAAGATTCTGTACCTCAGCACGACGGCATACATCATCTACCTCATGACCATCAATGCAGAGTTCAAAAACACCTGGTATCATGATCTCGACAACTTTGCGATCCTGCCACTGGTCATCACGTCATTCTTGCTCATGTTTATCTGCACCGCCAAGTATACAATGTTTGAACTCTCCTGGACGTTCTCAATCATACTGGAGAGTGTTGCTATTCTGCCTCAGATTGATCATCTCACAAAAGTGCCGACACTTCCAGCCCTACCATTGAGCCATCTGGTCGCCTTGGGAATGTATAGAGGATTTTATGTGCTACACTGGATTGTCAACCTGTTCAGTGATGGGTTCTGGGACTTTACCGTTTTCTTCTTCGGTTCGATTCAGACCATCATCTGGGCCGACTTTTTATGGGTATGGTACAACAGGAAACAAATCAAGCTACCCCCAAACACCACTGGTCAAGGATTGCGCAGCGAAGAGGCTGGCACTACAGAGGGACAACAGGTTGATGAAAGCGACATGTCTAGCTCTTTCGTCCTCACGCACATCATCAGGCTCGCCAGACAATTTGAGGCGCGATACAGATCAGGATCTAGTGCTCCGCTGAGTGTCTCTGCATATCCTGAGCGTAATGTAGAAGCACAGGCGCCTCAAAACACGAGCGCATACGTGGACGATGTGCCTGCAGCAGAGACCACAGGCGACGGTGGTCTGTATAGGATACCGGATCCTAGTCTACCCACTGCCAGGGTCGCAGTACCTGCGGCACTCTTGGGCGAAACAGACAACTTTCCGAGCGACGCATCTGCCAAAGCATGGAGTGCAAATGCACCTTCATCAAACGCAGCCATCAAGTCTGTGCAGAGTGCCGCATCAGAGGATGGTTTTAGTGTAGAGTCTGACCACGAGGCAGATTCACGAGAGCATGATGCCGCCAAATGATGATCAACTTGCTCACTCTATGTGATTGCGATTGTGCAAATCCAATTTATGTAGTTGCTATGCTCATGATGAGATATTCCCTATGCCTGGACATTTTTGGCAGAAATAGTCTACAGTCAAGCTTTTTTGTGTATAGGTAGGTTAAAGTAAACAAAGCCGGATAAACACCCCAAGAACACAATCTTCTTCAGCTTAATATGTCCTTGCTTTGTTGGGAGCAGCTGTCATTGAGATATGGATTTTTGCTAAAACCAGTTGTGCCCGCGGGATACCACTGATCACACAGTGTAGCGCGCACGACAACTTGAGGAGCAGAGTTTTAGTCATATAGGATGCGTCTGGATGGATCATGCTGAATGAGACCAGGTAAACTACCGTCAAGTCGTGTGGCAGCGTGAGATCGATCGATGGTGTCAGGAAGATTGGCTTGAGCTTGATCAAGTGATCATGATAGATACGGTAGGAAGCTAGTGTTTTGAAGAGACTCTCCTTGTCTCAGCCTGAGTGTTTGTTTGTAGATCATTCTTACGCACAGGGAAATCCGTCCCGCCGTACATTTTTCTTTTTCTCAGCGACTTTTGATGCGGGAACCCTTGGACCCTTGGAAGGGTTGTTTTTGAAGCGCGTTCCAAATTGGGACACGGGGCAGCAAGTGGAAAGTCATTCGGTCACCTCCCCTCCCTCCTCCCTTCCCTTTTCCGGTTTCCCTTCCTCCCTCCTCCAGGGCTGCCCAACTCTTCCCCCCCCCCTTTGTACCAACTACCCGCAAACACACACACACACACACACACACAGACGAAGCTGAGCACGGGCCAGCAGCCAGCATCACGCAAACGGGTGCACACAGACTCTCTCAACCTTGCCGTTCCTCTCAGCTGCCCTCCCTCCCTAGACCCTTACACACCATCCACCCACCAACCAACCAACCACCACACACAACCCGCGTCTTGTCCACTGTACACAGTTCGTCTCTCTCCCTCTGCCTCTGCCTCTCTTCCTCCCAGACACGTCTACCACGCACAAGCAGTCTGAGCCTTGTCCTTCTCTTGGACTGGCATCACTAGAAGGGATTCTTGCTTGACCTGTTCTACCAGCTCTCTTTCACCTGCTCTCTTCTTTCGTTCCTGTCCTTTCATCCCCCTCCTCACCTCCTCCTCCACGACCGTCAACACCTTACGTTCTGGACTTTTAGGGACACTGCGATACTTTCAATCTAGTCCTCGTCACAAGTCATTGATAAACAGCGCAGCAGCCTGGTGCAAGCTTCAGGTCTGATCACACTGGTCCATCCTCGTCTCTTGTAAAAATGTCGACGGGCTCTAGCGCTATCGACTTGCGGGTGGGCAACAAATATAGAATTGGCAGGAAAATCGGTTCTGGCTCGTTCGGTGATATTTACCTGGGTATGTAGCTCAAGACGAGCCACGCTAGACGATGCACATCGATATCTTTGGTTTCGAGTCTAGTAGGATTCGAAAGACTGACTGATGTCTTTTGCTTGCATTCTTCTGGCACGGCTTCTGTCTGCATAAAAAACATTTGTCACCGAGCTGACCAAATAAATAGGTACAAACATCATATCTGGTGAAGAAATTGCCATCAAGCTCGAATCAGTCAAGGCAAAGCACCCTCAACTCGAATATGAAGCACGAGTATACAAAGCACTGGCAGGTGGTGTAGGTATCCCATTCGTCAGGTGGTATGGCACAGAGTGTGACTACAATGCCATGGTTCTCGATCTCCTTGGCCCTTCGTTGGAAGATCTCTTCAACTTTTGCAACCGAAAGTTCTCCCTCAAGACTGTCTTGTTGCTTGCAGACCAGTTGGTATGCTTTCTACCTCTCGTTTCAGACACCACGACATGACTGACAGTTGTAGATATCCCGAATCGAGTACATTCATGCCAAATCATTCATACATCGAGACATCAAGCCAGACAACTTTTTGATGGGCATTGGCAAGCGTGGTAACCAGGTCAATGTCATCGACTTTGGTCTAGCCAAAAAGTACCGAGACCCAAAGACCCACCTGCACATTCCTTACAGGGAGAACAAGAACTTGACGGGTACTGCTCGTTATGCCTCAATCAACACTCATCTCGGTGTCGAGCAATCCAGACGAGATGATCTCGAATCACTCGGTTATGTCATGATGTACTTTTGCAGAGGTTCGCTCCCATGGCAGGGACTCAAGGCGGCCACCAAGAAGCAAAAGTACGATCGCATCATGGAGAAGAAGATGACTACATCCACGGAATTCCTGACTCGTGGCTTCCCCAACGAATTTGCCATTTACTTAAACTACACCAGATCGCTGCGATTCGACGACAAGCCGGACTACTCATACCTACGAAAGTTATTCCGAGATTTATTTGTTCGTGAAGGATTCCAGTATGATTACGTCTTTGACTGGACAATCTTCAAGCATACCAACGCACAGCAAAAGGCACAGCAAGCCCAGCCAACGGAAGAGGAGCGCGCACGACAGGCACAGTCACCGTCCGGAATGCGTGCAAATGCTCCTGCTCAGCAACAGCAACAGCAACAACAAGCGGCACAGCAGACGTCCGGAGTCGTCAACCCACCACGACGACAAATCAAGACGAATCCAATTTCCCAACAAGTCAGTGGCAGTCAGGATCCCACCGGAAGTGATAGGATGCTTCGATCTGCCAGCAAGGCTCAGCCAGACCCAAAGGGCTGGACCGCTGAGGGTCAACGCACCGGTGGCTCTCAAGGACAACAGCAATGGTACTGATTCGTCCTCGAGCCTCTGCACTGATGTAGTGCGTAAATTTTACGTTGCGGTCCATTGCTCGGGAACATTCCCACCACATGTCGAGAGTTTTTGCTTTGTTTTACACGAGCACCGCACGCTATCAAGCCTGGACAAATGGAGACAATCATCTCAAAGGTCGAATGAATGCGAAATAGGTTCGCATGGGACAGCACAGAAGGGCACTTCCGACGATGGTATAGGAGTAAATCGGCAGGTGTCGGATCCTCGGACGATAGGGAGGAGAGACTTTTGTCTACAGCTTATGGTCATTACCCCATGCTACTATAATAGTGCTTGGCAGCGTGGCAGTGCCCTGGCAACACAAGTCAGAGCTGTGGCACGATTCCAGGGAGGATGGATGTCGAGACAAGGAAGCAAGTGAGAGAGCTTCACAATGAGTGAGTGAGTGAGTGATTGAAGTGTGCAGATTGCACTCTTTTGTGGCAGAATAATTGTCTTTTATTGTTTTTATGCGTTGCTTTTACACGATCATTGCAAGTCCTCCTCCTCCTCTGAGTCCTGCTCATAACATGACCACCACCGCTGTCGCTGTCTATCGCTTGTTCGCCGACACTAATATGCTGTTTGTGTGACGTGTATGTTTCTTCATAGCAGGATGTGCCTGAAATATGCTAGTCGTATTGTCGAGTTGTATCAATCGTAGTAGTAAAGGGGGAAGGATTGTCAGAGCTCTCTCAATCGCCGCGCAATGAGCGCCTTTGTCTCCTGCTGCGAGAGAAACTCAATCTGCCTCAGGATCTGCGCGACGAGGGCGACGGTCCGCTTCGAGTGGGCGTCGATCCAGATTCGGCCATTCATGCCGACCACCACCTCGTACTCGATCGATTGGCC
The DNA here is from genome assembly GCA_000836175.1 of Taphrina flavorubra JCM 22207. NCBI lineage: Eukaryota > Fungi > Ascomycota > Taphrinomycetes > Taphrinales > Taphrinaceae > Taphrina > Taphrina flavorubra. Next base: position 61,136 of record DF819284.1, on the reverse strand, counting down.
TAGTGTGTGGAGTGTTGTGTCGTGTGGGGACAGTAGGCGGGCGCAAAGGTTGGGATTTAGTCCGTTGAGTAGGAGTCCCCTGGTGGAAGTACCACTAGTACTGCCAGCACCGTTATTGGCGAGGGTAGGATCGGTGGAAGGATCGGGGAGGATGCCGTATCCGCCGCTGGATTTACCGTTGACTGCATCGCACCTGACTTCGGGTTCCATCGTGCCGCCGGGAACGTGTGAGCTAATTCGGCCGTATAAGATATTGCCGGGTTGCAGGATGGGACGGGACTTGCGGTTGACGTTGTGAAAGGCGAGGTGGTCGAGGGTTGCGGTGAGCGGGGAGGAAATGTCGAGGCGGTAGGTGTCGGGTCCCGCGCGGCCGGTGACTTGTGCGATGATGGAGTCGTTTTGGGAGGGGATGTAGTGCGCCGGAACGGAGAATATGAATGGTGTGCCGTCGACGCCGTTGCCGTTGGAGGATATAGATATCGTGCCGGTGCCGCCGGTCGATGTCGTCGCGGTATGGGACGAGTGTAGTGCGCCGGCGCGAATCGCGCGGACCGTGGGTTCTTTCTGTGACGATGACGAGGAGGAAGGAGACTTTGTAATGTGTAGGCCGGGCCCAATTTTTGTGGTGGGAAAGGAGAGGATGTCGCCGGGAAGGAGAATCGTCTCGGTATTCGTCGTCGTCATCCCTTCGAGTCCCGTACTAGCACGATGATTGTATTTCTTATGCAGATGGACGGTGAAGTACTAGAAGTAGTTTATATCGTATGGAGGTTGAGAATTATATGTAATTTGTGGAGCTCGGCAAATTCTTGGCTTCTATAAACTGATTCTTGCTCACTCTTTGAAGCACTCCATCCAAGTTTCTGTCGATTTCAACGATTGAAACAAATTCATGGACGGCAGAAACAGTAAATAACAAGGACTATAGATATTCATCGTCAATGGTAATTTATAGCTGTGCTTGCTCGACCGCTTGACCCTTGACATCAATCACCCTGACGCCGTCCTTGTCCACTACTTTAGTGATGAATCCGCCGAGACTGAGGGGCATCCGCCTTTCGAGTTCCTCGAACCCTTTCTTGAGGAGCGCGAGTGCGTCGGGCAAGGGCGTCGTGGGCGTCATGTGTCGATCAAACATGCTGAGGAGGTAGTAGGACGCGTATCCGTGGGCTGCGTAGGGCACCTCGCACTTGGACCCGAGGTAGTCGATCCAGTAGAGTTTCGCCTTGTTGTCGACAATGTCGTAGCCGCCCACGAGGAGGTTCACTTGGTACGGGTGCTTCGAACGCAGCGACTCGGCCAGTTCTTTGCGTATGTAATTTCCCACTGCCTCGGTGTGTAATTCGAGTTCTTCATTGCGTCCTGTCATGTTAGTGATGGTCCATGTTTGCGAGTGTGTTGCGTCGTACTTGAGTAGAGGGCGATGTTTGCCGTGATGTATTCCGCGAAATGAACCGTGTCTCCGGCTTCTCCAGAATATAATCTAGTACATCAATATACCGTCAGACGAATGCGACACAACACGATGCGCTCAGCGCAGTACTCGTGTCGTGCATGGCGATGTGACTTACAGTAGATTATGAGCATTCAGTTGTCGTGATTTGTCGTCATCGGGTTTCATTATCGTGATGCCTCGAACTTGATTGAGGTTGGATGCCAGAAGCACATATCCGGGACCCTGGACGCCAATGAGGACTTCCATGCTGCTTTCTTATTGCAAGCGAATGATGACGGGATAGGTCTAATAAGAGATGAGGGCAGACGAGTGGATTGGTACGCAAGTGCTCAACAAGCATCAGCAGCTGTGATGTTCACGTCAACTATGGAGACGCGCAAGCTTGCAAATATCGATCTTTTCATATAGGATATTTTTGGTTGATCTAAGAACAAATGCACTGGTGGTGTAGTGGTTATCATTGTCGCCTTCCAAGTGTCAGACCGGGGTTCGATTCCCTGTCAGTGCATCTTCTTTTGTGATTCTTACCTACCTGCCGCCCAACTCAAAAGAGCCAAGCATCAACCTCAGAAGTGGTTGTTGGCATTGTTACCGACGACAAGGATCAGATACTATGATGAGCAGTATCATAGCGCTTGCCAATGACCAAATTTGATGTATCGTCGTGCGCTTCGAAGGCTGACAACCAGGAAACGCCAACAATTCGGAGTGTTTTTTGTGATGTGCGCGCCTCCACTCTGTCAGGATCGTCATTCCACATTCCCGCGTCACTAATGCCTTTCTTCAGGCTCGTCCTCGAGTGACTCGAGGGACTACCGTGCTATAAGTGTGTCACTGCGACAGTTCAACTGTGTCATCGTTCGCGGTCATGGACAAGAAGTCGCAAGTAGTGCTGTTTAGCTCAACGGCTATTGCGCTGTATGGTTACGACCAGGGCATGATGTCTTTGGTGAACACCAACTACGACTATCTCGGAACGATGGGATTGGAGAAGGAATCTCCCGTGGTCGGTGTGATTGTCTCCGTATACTATCTGGCTGCTGCTGTTGGGGCAGTCATCTTTTCAAAGGCCGCAGATGTGCGAGGACGTAAAATGGCGATATACTTATCACTGGCGATGACCATCATGGGTGATTTGTTGATGTTCTTATCCGGCTTGGGGTACCTGAAGAATGTCAGTCCGATAGCCACGATGTTTGTGGGTAGACTCTTGCTGGGACTGGGGTAAGATGTTCACAGCCTTGTTTGAGTAATCCTTGACCATGACAGAGTCGGAGGTATAGATGCTGTGATACCGGTATACTCATCTGAACTATCCTCGGACGATTCTCGTGGCCGAGCATTGGCACAGGAGTTCCAAGCCAACATTCTCGGCTTGAACATTGCGTATGCACTCAACTTGACGCTCACGATGACTCTCGGCAAGTACAACGAATGGGCATGGCGAATCCCAATTGTGGGCATGCAGATTTTCCCAATTGCTTTGGTGTCGGTCCTTCACCAATTGCCAGAATCTCCTCGCTGGTTCATCTTCCACGATCGCCATGATGAAGCGGAGCGCTCTTTGAAGACGATGTACTCTGACAAGGATGCACAGAGCAAATTAAAGGAGATGCAGGACGCCGCAGATGATGAGAGTGCGGGTAACATCACATATGCTCATATGCTGAATCCAAAGGACAGATCCTGGCATCCAACAGTCGTTACAATAATGGGGCAAGTCAATCAAGCTTTTACCGGCATTGGCGCAATCTCAGTGTATGGATCTCAGCTATTTGTACTGCTTGGAAGAGACACTACAACTGCAGAATATCTTACCATGGGAAATTACGTTGTATACTTAGCAGCAATGACTCTTGCTTGGGTATTGATCGATAGATACGGTCGTCGAGTCCTTCTGACTTCTGGTGCTGGAATCATGGCGGGTTCATTCATGGCCCTTACATTGTTCGCCGCCTTGGCTCAAAAATTTGAAGGTTCATCACAGTTGATGGCCTACGCCGAAAACTTGACTGCAATGAGCGCAGATGTCAAACAAATGGCAATGTCTGTGCTCGGAATAGTGACCCTTTACTTTATCACTTCTGTATTTGGCATAACATGGCTTGCAACTCCAATGCTGATACCGACGGAAATCTTTCCAATCACAGCTCGAGCGCAAGGTTCAGCGATTTCAATAGTCATCTGGGGACTGACCAATTTTGGTGTCACTCTCTTGACCCCAATCTTGTTTAACAACATCTCATATTGGCTGTTCTTCATCTTCGGTCTCACTAACCTCTTTGCCGGTGTATGGACCTGGGTCTACTTGCCAGAGACTGGAGGCAGAAGCTTCGAAGACAATCAAGGTTTCTTCGAAACTGCATGGGATGAGAAGTCTTGGGTTGTGCGCAAGGTCGACAAGGAGTTCTTGGACATGCCCAAGAATAATGACAATGAAGGCGGCGATGAGTCTGCTGATGAGCAGAGCCCTCTCTTGAGGACATGAGTACATGAGTCCACGAAGTGACCTGTGACAACCATATTGTATCACTAGATTGTGTTAGGCATCTCATGTAGTATACGTGGTCATCATCTTGCATCTTGAAGAGCTGAGCATATCTCCTAATCTCTCTCCTGTATTGCTCACAAGATGTCCATCTCTGCTCGCTCGATGACGTCCACAACACTTTCGACTTCGGCTCCACTCAAGAACTGCAATGATGTCTGTGAAATTTTGTGCATACTTCAGAACTCGTAAGACCTATATACCGAGTTGATTGAGGGGTGTTTTCCAGCGATGACGATTACTATACTGCACGGTCCTGGAATGGAGTCATGATGCCCGATAGTCATGAGTTCAGCGGAACCCGAGCAAGCCACACTAGCATTGGATGCCATTATTTTACAACATCTTGAATTGCTGGAGAAGTACTTGATCCTGCAACAAGGACTCAAGAGACAAGCGGCAGACGCTTTCATCAAGTTGAGTCGTGCAAAGTATCATGGTACACGACTCAGCCCGGATGACTTTCCCGAACAATTTGAAAGCTACATAAGTGTCAGGACGAAGCACAACGCAGCATCTCTAGAGGACACGAAGCCGGATAGTGCCGCTCTAGACCAAACACCACGAAACACGTACTGCGACTCTGGAAAGAAGTTATCTTCGCAGCCGATAGCTGACATCCATGGTTTGACCCAGAATATAGACGCCGTCAGCTTAGACAAGGCAGATGAGTCTAGCAGAACGTTGGTGCGAAAAAATGATACTAAGAACTCTACGAACACTACAGACTCGCAGCAGATACACGACGTGTGGGAGCTCGAGACATCATCGGACAAGAAGAAGAATCCATTGAGGATGATAGAGATCTTGCCGTCTCAGCCTCTAAGACAAACTCAAACTGCGTTTCGTGGAATGGTCGAATTGTCTATCCAGCTTGTTGCCATGATCAGGCAAATTCGGAAGACAGAATCAGTGCTGCAAAACTTTACACCTTCAAGCCATAACTCCGAATCTCTTGACGACTCTACAACAGACACAATGACATCGGAGGCTAAACGTGAAACTCATGAGGATGTTGTGTATCGAGGCGATGAAACCACTTGATTGTCAAAGTGAAGCTATATGCAATTTACCTGTAGGTTGTCTGCACATTCTGCCGAGGCAAATCATGACGAAAAGTGCAAAGTCTAAACAGACCGAAGCACATATAAAAGTGATCTCCCTGCTGAGACCGAGATGCAACATCTTACCAACTTGAAAAGCAACAGTATGCGAATCTCTCACGTCTTCAGTATCGTGGCCGTCAGTGCTGCAGTCATTCCACAACAAGCTCAAGTGCCATCGTCATCAGATGTTTCTTTTGAGTCAAGCTCAGTCGAGCCTGTTGTCAATGATGAACAACAAATGAAGCGGCAACCAACCTTTGGTTTCATGACTGAAGGTGCCGGTGATACACAGGCTCCTGGAAGTGACGTTCTGACTCGTTGGTTGTCGGCCTGGCGAAAGCTACATGGCCTGCCGACCGAGTCGGGCGCAATGCCATGGACTTCTCCGAGCACTCCTGGCATGTTCCCTGACCCCAAGACTTCAACTGAGCCAAAGACTCCGTCTGAGCCTCAACAGCCCCCGGCACCAGCACCGACCGCGAACAACAATGGCACTTCAACCGAGCCATCCTCATACCGGCCTTTGACTGAGACACCTGAGGCACCTGCGAGCACACCCTCTGCCGAGCCAGCCACTCCGGTCACGGGAAAGGACGACGAGGATGGTAATGAACAGAGCACGCCGCTGCCAGCAGAACCCGCAACCCCGTCCAAGGCAAAACGAGGCTCGCCCAGAACATTTGACTTCCTGTCAGAAGTTCAGGATGATGAGGACTCCATGGAAGAAAGTGCCACAGATGAAGATTCCGCAGATGAAAGCTCCACCGCCGAGAACTACAAACGTCAGTTAGGAGCAAAGCTCGGAGCTGGAGCCCTCGTGGGCAACATCGGTACTGGTTTGGGCCAATTGCTGCCAGGACCGCTGGGTGTAGGACTTGATGCCTTGCTCAAGGGTGTCGGCAGCGACATTCAGACTGGCAAGGTACCCTCAAAGGTGCAGGGCGGTGGTAGCAATGGCCCAACTGTCCAGACGACAGCATCAAAGGTGCAGAGTGGTGGAGACGACCCTCAGGCCGGCAAGAAACCAGCAAAGCTGCAGCGCGTTCAGCCTGTGCAGCCGGCATCGCCTGCATCCTTCGCGACCCTGCTTACCGCTAGCCAGCCACTGGTCAACGCTTGAGCTTTCGGAGCAACGGTTTGCAAGCAGCTGCACATGCAAGCAAATCGTCAGGCAGCAAGGCCAGTCATGTATGAGTCACGATTTAAATGAATTTAGTCTGTAGCAATCCTGAAGAGTTCCTCAGACAAGCTGCCAATGCAAGCAAGAATATTCCATGTCGAGGTTGCTCATGATTTTGTACATTCGATCGTGATGCATACGGGGACAACGTTGAACCGTGATTCAGATCCTCAAACCACTTGTGCACGGAGCTCCCACACATTATACCAAGGAAGGCTCGCTGCGCCAGCGTAGCACAAACTCTCGAGCGCGACCTCCACCAACATCACCACCACAGCCATTGTAGCACAAAGTCAATCACGTCTCTATTTCTGCCCCTGGAGGCATCTCTTGGAGCATTGTACACAGGGATCTGGACACTCGACCGTCATGGCAAAGCCAAAAAGTCCAAAGGCAGTGGCTGATACCAATGGAAAAGTGGAGGTTCGACAGCCCTCGAGCTCACTTTCAGACTCGAGTCTGCTTGGCGTTGTGACCGTGGTCGCTCTCGTGGTTCGATTGTACAAGCTGCATTTGCCGTCATCGGTGGTGTTTGATGAGGTTCACTTTGGCGGGTTCGCGTCAAAGTACATCAAGGGAAAGTTCTTCATGGACGTGCATCCTCCACTGGCCAAGATGCTCTTCGCACTGGTGTCGTACATTGCAGGATTCGATGGCAATTTCGACTTCAAGGACATTGGCAAGGATTACCTCGAGCCAGGCGTGCCGTATGTGGCTATGCGACTCATGCCGGCGCTGCTCGGTGTAGCGCTCGTCTCGCTCACGTTTTCGACACTCAGATCCTCGGGCTGTTCTCAGGCCGTGGCTGTCATGGCTAGTCTCTTGGTCACCTTTGAGAATGGTCTCTTGACGAATGCACGACTGATCTTGCTCGATTCACCGTTGATTACTGCGACTGCTCTGACTGCGTATGCTTTTCAGAAATTCACCATCATTGATGAAGATTACAGACAGCATTTGACGACGAAATGGTGGTTGTGGCTCGCCCTGTCAGGTCTCTCCCTCGGTGCTACTGTCTCGATCAAGTGGGTCGGACTCTTCACCATTGGATGGCTCGGCACTGTCACCGTCTACCAATTATTCACACAACTCGGTAACCTGCACATCTCTCTTCCTCGACTATCTCAGCTCTTCCTAGCTCGAGCGCTTTGTTTGTTGGTGTTGCCTGCTGTCTTTTACATGGGAATGTTTGCGATACACTTTCAGTGCCTGGTCAACCCTGGTGAGGGCGATGGATTCATGTCCTCCGAATTCCAGTCGACGTTGAACACGAAATCGAGAGCCCCAACCTTGGCTCCGGTCTCAATTGGAAATACAATCACCCTGAAGCATTGGAATACCCAAGGGGGATACTTGCACTCACATGCCGCAGTGTACCCTGGCGGTTCCAAGCAACAACAAGTGACACTGTACCCTCACCAAGACGCGAACAATGACTGGATGCTGTATAATGAGACTGATGAGACTGACCCAGTCCAAAGCCCTCCGACACAGATTACAAATGGACAGGTCGTGAAACTGTGGCATGCTACCACCCAAAAACGTCTGCATTCACATGACGTCCGTCCAATCGTCACGGAGGTCGAATGGCAGAATGAAGTCAGTGCATACGGATTTGAGGGCTTCAATGGAGATGCCAATGATTTATTCCGAATCGAGATTCAAGACGACTATACACCTGACATTGCAGCCAGGCACAACTTGACTGCAATTAGCTCCAAGTTCAGACTCATTCATGTGATGACAGGTGCTGCACTCTTCTCCCACAAAGTGAAATTGCCGTCATGGGGCTTTGAACAGCAGGAAGTCACTGCTGCCACGCAAGGAACGATTCCAAACTCGATATGGTACATTGAGAGCAATCACCATCCTCTATCACCACCGGATGCTCCACGTATCACGTACAAGCGTCCAGGATTCTTTGGAAAATTCTGGGAGCTGCACAAAGTGATGTGGACCACAAATGCCGGCTTAGTGGAATCGCACAACTGGGACTCCAGACCTAGCTCCTGGCCACTGCTGAAAAGAGGAATCAACTTTTGGGGTAAAGACCAGAAGCATGTCTATCTCATCGGGAATGCATTCGTTTGGGCCCTGGCGACCGGAGGGATACTGGCATACGCCGGGTTGAAGGCAATCAGCGTCCTACGATGGCAGCGTGGCTATTCCGATTATCAACAATCGCCCAAGTTGTGGTCGTACGATCTCCGTGTAGGCACTTATGCCTTGGGGTGGGCATTCCACTACCTTCCATTTTTCTTGATGGAGCGTCAATTGTTCCTACACCACTACTTTCCGGCCTTGTATTTCTCAATATTGACATTTGCTCAGTTGTTCGACTTTTCGGGACAAATCATACCGCGGAGACTTGTTTCTGTAGCGGCTTTGGTTCTGGTCGCTGCTTCAGTTGTGGTCTTTTATGCTTATGCTCCGGTAGCATACGGACTCGAATGGACGAAATCTTCCTGCGAGGCGTCTAGGATTGTCAAGACCTGGGACTTTGATTGCAACCAGTACCCGGATATATATGCGGATTACGCCAAGATTAAATTTGATGGTCCTGTACCTACGGCGACTGCTGCACAAGGAGCCAAGCCAGTGGATCAAGCTGTACAACCAGAAGTTCCTGCTGGCAACACCCACGTTGCAGACGAAGCCGCACAAGCTCCACCGCCGCCACCACCACAAGCTGCACAAGAAGTCCAACAACCCAGCGAAGCAGCCAAGCTGCCTGAACAAGTTCCCGCAGGCTCAGCAAGGACTCTGCAAAGCACCATTTATCAGGATGAATCGGGCAATATTTTAGATCCTGAGGCGGTGAAGAAGATGGAGAATGTCAAATTCGTCACTAGATATGATACAATCGTAGCTCCTGGGCCGTAGATGAGGCTCTTGCCCCTGAGAAAAAAAGGAAAGAATAGCATGCACACCGAGAATATATCTAATCCGATTCTCTTTCTGTGCCAAAAGTGAAGATGCGTTGTCCTACAATCACTTCAACTGAAGGAATTGATCAGTCCCGCATGTCGATATCGTAATTTATCGGGAATAGTTTACAATTTCTTGAAATCATCATCCAGAACTCACAAGACTTTGACGACAACGTCGATATCATCGGCGACCATTGGTCTCATTGACCATTTTCTAATTTTAACTACAAAGTATCGACACGGTCATATTTTACGTCCAAGGGTCTCGACAGATATATCCTTTTCCGCCACACGAACAATCGAATTACTATCTAGTAGCGCAGTTGGCAAACCCGCTACTTCTCCTTCTCCTTTCTATCCTAATTCCCTTTCATCAGGACTACAGCTAAGAGGATCGAGTATAGTCTGAGGAATGGCACACGCAGATCACACGCGGGACCCGTGTCCGTACGTGATTTTGAACGATTTTGGAGGTGCATTCGCGATGGGCGCGATCGGTGGTTCCATTTGGCACAGCATCAAGGGGTACCGCAACAGTCCTCGCGGGGAAAAATTTAGTGGTGCAATGTCGGCGGTGAAGGCGCGTGCCCCTGTCCTCGGTGGGAATTTCGGCGTTTGGGGGGGTCTCTTTTCGACGTTTGATTGTAGTGTGAAAGCGGTACGTCGTAAAGAAGACCCTTGGAATGCGATTATTGCCGGGTTTTTCACGGGTGGATCGCTCGCTGTGAGGAGTGGTGTGAAAGCGGCGAGGAACTCGGCCATCGGGTGCGCTTGTCTGTTGGGGATATTCGAGGGCGTCGGAATCATGATTAATCGAGTCATGGCGGAGAATAATCGACCCGTCCAGCCCCAGTTGCCCGAATCAGTCGCTGCCGCTTAAGTTAACCCCTCCTATCGAAGTAAGCAGCAGAATAATCACGAGACAGAGTGATGGAACGACAGAGAGGAGGAAATCTTTACACGTCCCGCACAGCGAGCATGGCATTTTCGTTCTAGTCACATACAAAGACGACTATCAGTGGCAACAATAGTTACCAAACGAAACGAATTCACTTTTTCCACAACCCTTCTCAACAAAGTATGTACATAGGATTGATTGCAGAAAGATATATAAAGTATCACAATGCAATAACATCAACAATATCATGCAAGGCAAGACGTGATGCGTGCAAAAGAATACAATTTTGAATGTTTTGTGCTGCCGTCGCTATCGTGAAGTAAAAGTGAATACCAATAAACAAAAGGATGAATCTATGTCAACTTGACAAAAAGAATCGTCATGTCGGGAGAAGACCAGTGTTATGGCGACTTTGATGTCTCGCGGTCATCGAGCCTCGACTGCGAGGGTGCGGTAGTGATAGGCATAGTGCCGTTCGAAGGTGGCGGGTGAAGACTCAAGAGGGGCGTCTCTTCATTGACTGATTCTTGCGCGATGTGCGCTACTACTGATGGTATCGCGGCCGCTGCGGCGTCGGTCGGGGACTCGTGAGACTGCAAGGCAGACTCGCTGATGCGTCCTTCACGGACGTCGATGCCGACACTCACGTCGCGCTTACAGATGGGACAGAGTTTCTTGCGCTCGATGAGCCATTTACGGATACAATCGGCGTGGTAGAGGTGTTTGCAGGGCAACTCGAGGAGTTTCTCCTCGTCCTGGAAAGGGTCGAGACAGATGACGCATTCGGCATTGACGCCGTCCTTGGCCATGTACTCGACCGTCTCGAGTTTCGAGAGGTACGCCGGAGGCAGGATGTTGTTGAGGTGTAGACGGCGGCGACGGAAGTAGAGCACCACGTAGACGATGAAGAGCGTGCAGAGGGGCGAGAAGCAGATGAAGACCAGGGTGTCCAGCAGTGGCCAGTCGGTGCGCATCTCGCTCGTGTCGGCCGTGACTTGTATGAAGGGGTCGCCGGCGGCGGCCTCGCGCAGCACGAGGTACGATTGATGCGTGACAAAGAGGGATGGGATGATTACGTCGTCTGCGAACCGCGCAAACATTGTCACCAGGGAATCGTACGAGCTTCCATCGTCCCCGATGATGACGCCCTGGTATCCGGCCGCCTGTGCGTTTCTCACTTTATTGATGAAGGAACACTCGCCGCGCATCAACAGCACCCACTCATCCTCATCCCGTCGTGGCGAGTCCTCCTCATCCCCTTTGTGTCCGTGTGTGATGACGGCGTGACCATCCCGTAGACTATCCTCATCGCAGCCAAGGTTGAGATCATACGTCATGGACAAATTGATGGCCTGGCGATGCTCGACATTGGCACCGAACGCAGCGAGTCGCGCGCGCAACGTATGATTTCCCCGTGCCTCGCCCGTACGAATCTCATGCGTCGCCCCTGTACCTGACCACTAGAATCGTCAGTCAGAAACTTTTCCCTTTAAGACTGCAAGGATCATATTACGTACAATGGGATTATTGTCGACCGGTGCGGGAATGGAGGAATTCAACGTCAGCAGGGCGATCGAGCATATGACGAGCAAGATGCAAAAAGTCCGCGACATGGCAAACATTGCCGATCGACAGACTGAAGTCAAGCTGCTTGTTAGAGTCCTTGCGTAACACGATATGTAAAGAACACCTGCGATGCGATGCAGGAAAGGGTCGTGTGATGATGAGTTGCGCAGGGAAACGAGGCGGGCGCGAAGAGTGGAGAAGGTGAAGAAGAGGCGCGGCAACAAACTCTGAAATTTCTCGTTCTTTGCAACTGTTCTCACCTTGAGTTGACTTTATACTTGTAGCTTGTACTGTTGCTTCTACTTCTAATTCTAATGCTCTTGCTCTTGCTTCATGATGCTCGTTCATTCATAGCTACGCCAATGCAGAAAGGGAAAATCACCACGTCTCCTGCCACCACCTGCCGCTCTCTCGTAGTCGCTCAGTCGTGCCCGGTCCAGCAACGGCATCAATCGCTGCACACACGGCGTCCGGCATCGCTCCACTCGAGCCGCACAGGTAGACACGGCCATTGTTGGCCAGTATGCGCTTGACCAGTGCTGATTCCTGCACGACCAGGTCCTGGACATATGTGCGTGGCGTCTCGGCCAGACGCGAGTATGCGTGCTTGATTGTGAGGGTCCCGCGTAGTTCCTCCGTCATGGAGGACTCTACGAGATCGTCATCGTGCGAGCGGCATCCAAAGAAGAGTGTGATATCGTGCGATTTCGTGACTTTGCCATCTTGTCCTTGTTGCAGGCGATTGATGAAGAAGCGCAGAGGAGCAAGGCCTGTGCCAGTGCAAATGAGGAGAAGCGGGATCGACTCGTCTGGGACTGGCATCTTGTTTTCCTCAATGATTGGCTTGTCCAGACTCACTCGCAATTGCGCGTCCTCAGACTCAAGACATGGTGCCAAATTCGTCAAGTACCTCGATGCTAGACCCTGGCGGGGTTCCTTGATCTTTGTCTGGTACTTGATCATGGCGACGAGTAATTCCACCTCGAATTGACATTCTCCATCCGTTCGTGTGTATTTCTCAGTGTCCACGCGTCTGGCATTCGCAATAGAGTAGCTTCGCGATACAGTGAGCCCAAAGAGATCGATGCAGTGCTCCACCGGTACCTTGATGCCACTCGAAAAGTCGTCAATCACCTCCAAGAGAGTGCGTCGAGGCCTGGTGAGGTAATCATACAAGTCGTCCTTGCCCTCCGACGTCTCCCACTCGTCAAACTTTTCGATAAAGTTTTCATCAGTTGTGAATTGTCTTAGTCGCGAAAAGAAGCTCAACGCCGGTATACCATGGATCGGGACGGCCTCCTTGACGAATTGTCGCAATGTTGTCTTTGAAGTACAGAAGAGCCTACATGCCTTGCTATGAGTGGGTACATGGATAGGTTTGTCTGCAAGGCCTTGCCATTCCAAAAGTGTCAGAAACCTATCGACAGAAGCATCTTGATTTGCGGGATAAAGACTCAAGACGTCTCCGGGGTTTATAGTCTGTGTAGCGCTTGTCGATACGACAAACGTGAGAAGCCTCACATCCTGAAAGTGCTTTGCGTGCGTCAACCGTCGATTCTGAGTCAGCTTGGCAGGTAAGCGCAGGCCTTTGGTCTCATTGATAGTTAATGATTCAAGGGGAGGCGGACTATGAGGGTCGAGACTTAACGGGCATACTGGCGGTAGGATCGTTTCTTTCGAGATTGGTTCTTCGCCTCCGTTGAGCTGCTTCAAAAAGACTCCGAACGATTGTAGAAATGGTAGCAAAGCCGTATCGAGTCCCTCATGCGCGCTTTCGTCACACATGACCATGCCCATGGCTTCATTGCCTCCCAACTGCATCAATCGCCGACGCAGCTTCTTGGCGGTCCAATTGAACTGTGCATACTTCGAATCCCCGAGACCGACCAGGATGAAATTCAAGTCCTCCAGCAAAGTGTCCTCGAGATCGCCTCGCAGCATCGAGGACCAGAAGCCGTGCATCGAAGCTGGAATATCGCCATTGCCCGTCGTGCTGACTACAAAGATGGCAATTTCCGCCTCTAGCAAGTCCACCAGACTCACATCCTCCAACGCACAAAGCTGCAGGTCGGGAATACGATATCGCCTCGCCAGACGATAGAGAGAAGTCGCGACATCAGTTGCTGTGCCTGTCGCCGAGCCATGGAGCAGCAGCATACGCTTGCACAACGGGGACCCGAATAGAGCCGTCCATTGTTTGCTGCCAACTTTTCTTGAAACTCATACAGAATTTGGCGGCGGCGGCAGCTGAATTTACGTGACAATCAACGCCGAAGATGAGCAAATGAGCAAATTCACATACAATTATGGACACCTCTTCTGCCTCATCGCAAGTGTAACAATAATATTCTTCCCGCTTGAAGATATTGTTCTGCTAGGGTAGGGAAGGCAGGGTACATCTCAGTCGTAAACATCATAAACAGCGAGACGCTACCGTATGCTATATAAATCTAGGTGAGTGAAGCTCAAGCTGCCACTCGCGGCTCAATCTCTACCAGTGTGTGTTCCTTCATGACCATTTGCCGAATCTTCTCGATGCCTCCAATCAATTGACCGACATCATAGCTCCAATCCTTGAGCACCTCCTCGCTCTTGCGAGCTTTTTGGAAAGTCACTATTTGTGCCGGTCGGTCTATTCGCGCATACACAGATTTATTGCTGACGAGTGCCGACAATTGACTCTCAGTCTCCGTGGCCGACAAGTCCAGGAGTTGTTGTAGGCGCGGCAACGTTATTCGAGAGTAGTACTTTGCCACGACCCTGATGTTATGCTCAATCACCCGATTCTTCAATGCTTCATAACGCTTCTCAGCCTTCTGGTCACCCTTGGCGAATACAGGTGTGCTCCTCAGATGTGGTCCGTAGATCTCCTCGATCCTTGGCCATCTCATGAGCTCAACATTCGTAAAGCACTTTAGTAATTCGTGGTGCATCGGCAGCTCGAGCAGAGCCGTGTCACTTGCGACTCGATGTAAAAGGTCTGACTGCTCGTTATCATAAGGTGAGAGGATGATGAAATATACAACGTTGGAGAGAATGTCGTGCCACTTGGAGGAATCGTTGGCGACAGATGGTGTAGAATACACGTGGTGGTAGTATTTTGTGATGTCGAGGTAGGAGTCGTTCTCGAGGCCGATCCTGATCATCAGCTCGTAGTATCGCAATTTGAGATCGTGAAATTCTTCATTCTCGAAAGCTTTCGTAGATATTTTTCGTGACAATATTTGAGCAAGCACAAAATCAGAGCGCGCCAAGGTCAACCTGACTTGCTCGAGAATGAACTCCGTCTTCTCCCTACGATCCATGGACCCAAATGTCTCGACTTGCAGACTTGTAAGGATTTCTTGGGCTTCCTTGAGATCACCGGCGTCCTCCTTGATTTTTGACAGCATTCGAGTCACTCGTGCTCGCTCGACTTCGACATATATTTTTCCATCCGTAACTGTTCGCAACGTCTCAATCAAGTCCAGCTTAATCTTTTCCGTCGGACACGAATCCAGCAGGTCTATACAGTATTGCACCATCCGTGTAATGGCTCCCTTCAATTGACCATGTTTCTTTGACAACAGCTGAACCTGTTCTGCCAACATGCCATAGTCCCTCGCCTCCTGGCATATTTTGCAGACTTCCACGAGCACCCTAGCAGTGGAATTCATGTCTGAAGCTTGTCGTGTCTGCTTCTCGAGCACGGTGAGCTTCTCAACCGCAGCTGCGAGATCATTCTTGGCTAAATCCTCTATGGCCGGAAACTCAGTATCGAGGATTTCTTTGTAGTCCTTCTCAGGCTTGAGTACTTGTGGATCCGCCATCGACCGACAGCTCCCTGGTCAAATCAACGCTATGCCAGGCGTTGTCAATGAGGTACTCAATAAATGGCGATACATGCACAGCAACTCGTGAAGAAGGATCGAGCGTCGCGTTCTATCGTCTGCCTCGTATTCAGTATGGGTAGAGATTGAGACACGTGCATGTACGATAGAGAGAGGGAGACGCGCGAGTCGCTGAATCGAAGGACGGGAAGCAGTTTCTGGCGTTGGTTGGTTGGCTTGACTGACTGGCCGGCGAGTTGTGCTGCAACAATGCAACGACAGGAGACAACCTACAGACACGTAGATTGACAACGCAGGCAACGATCTCAATAGGTCAAGGACAAATACCTGATCACTAGAAGCCTTGTGCTATCCCAGTCCGACTTCTGAAGGCAGCCAGGTGGGTCAGGCATCGCTGTCATGTCATACTCCAAGAAGGATGAGGACTCCGAGGGCAACCTCTTTGCCAACATAGACCGCACGACCGTGTTTCAGGAAGCTCGAATATTCAATCAGAGTCCTATATCACCCAGGAAATGTCGCGTCCTATTGACCAAGATTATCTATCTCTTGTCGATCGGGGAGCAATTCAGCACACACGAAAGTACCGACCTCTTCTTTGGCATGACCAAGCTGTTTCAACACAAAGATGTGAGATTCTGCGCGTGGACGCTCTCGACTATGTATGACTAATAATTTCAGGCTTCACTTCGTCAAATGGTGTACATTGTGATGCAAGAATTGGCAAAAACGGCTGAAGACACCATCATGATCACTTCATCGATAATGAAGGATACGTCGACCTCATCCGAAACCATTTACAGACCTAATTCTATTCGAGCACTCTGCCGAATCATCGACGCTGGCAGCATTCCTGTCATTGAAAGGCCTATCAGTACAGCCATCGTTGACAAGACCCCTGCCGTGTCCAGTGCAGCTCTCGTGTCTTCTATACACCTGTTCCCACTGAGCAAGGACATTGTCAGACGCTGGGTCAATCAAGTTAGTGAAGTCATGACCTCAAGGACAGTCGGCTCAACCATAGCTGTACCAGCAAACATGTCTCACCTCAATATTCGCCCAAACCCAACATTCATGTGTCAATATCATGCTCTAGGTCTGCTGTATCTAATGCGAGGAAATGACCGAATGGGAATAGTGAAGATGATTCAGAATTACTCCCAACCTGCAAAGAGCGGCGGCGGATTCTTCGGTGGTGGAAGCACTCCGAATCTACGAAGCAGTTGGGCTATTTGTCTTTTGGTCAGATATGCGCGACAAATGATTGATGAAGATTCACAGTTCCGAGCACCCATGATGGCCTTGCTAGATCAGTGGCTGCAACACAAGTCGGACATGGTCAATCTCGAAGCGGCGAAAGCAATCTTGACGTTGCCAAATGTGACACAGTCGGAAGCGACGAAAGCACTCACTACACTCCAGCTCTTCCTCACATCTCCCCGATACATTACACGATTCTCTGCAATCAGAATCCTCAACAGATTCTCACTGCGACTCCCACATATGATGTCGTCTCTCAATGCTGAGATCGAAGTCCTTGTGAGTGACACGAATCGCTCTATTGCGACGTATGCTATCACCACTCTTCTCAAAACAGGTTCGGAAGAAAGTGTTGAGCGACTCATGAAGACCATCCAGGGCTTCATGGCTGACATCTCGGACGAGTTCAAGATCATTGTCGTGTCCTCAATCAGGGCTCTGTGTCTCAAGTTCCCAGCCAAGCAAGAAGTCACAATAAACTTCTTGTCGCAAACACTCCGGGACGAAGGTGGGTACGAGTTCAAGAAGGCCGTTGTCGATGCCTTGTTCGATCTCATCAAATATGTCGATGCATCGAAGGAGGAAGCACTCTCGCAGTTATGCGAATTCATCGAAGATTGTGAATATGCGAAATTGGCCACGAGGATATTGTTCGTCCTTGGTCGTGAAGGGCCCAAGGCTGCGGAGCCGAGCAAATATGTCCGATACATCTACAATCGTGTCATCCTGGAGAACGCAATTGTCCGCGCGTCTGCTGTCAACGCACTTGCCAGGTTTGCCAGAGTTCCAAAGTTGACGGAGAGCATCACTATACTACTGAAACGATGTCTCGGAGATCCAGATGACGAGGTTCGTGATCGTGCAGCACTGAATTTGCGCATCATTGGTGATGAGCTTTCCGCCAAGTACGTGGACAACGAATCAACCTACTCTCTACCACAGCTCGAAAAGGCTCTTGTGCTCTATGTGCAGGAAGCAAATTACGGAACGTCTTTCAACATTGAAGAAATTCAAGTCATCACGAGAGAGGAGAGTGATGCCGCTGCTTTGCAATCAAAGACAGAAATCAGTGGACAGGAGGAGACAATCGCAGCTCCGGCAATGGAGACTGCCGCCACAGTGCCGACTCCATCGTTGACACAGTTTGCAGAACAGCTCGGTGCCATCGAAGAATTCAAGAGTTATGGCGAGTTGCTCAAGACTGGTGCTCAGGTGGCCCTCACGACCACAGAGATGGAATTTTACGTCACCGCTCGACCACATATCTATGCGGAGCACCTCGTGCTGCAGTATGACATTAAAAACACCCTGACCGACACCGTACTGGAAAACATCTCGGTGCTCGCCCAACCGATTGAGGAAGAGCTCTTCACCGAGGACTTTTTCCTGGAAGGCGCGAGGGCCACGCATTCCGAGAATGCAGTCGTCTACGTCTCCTTCACCCGGTCCCCCGACGGCGCCGCGGCATTCGGCGTGTCGGAATTCGCCAACACGCTGCGATACACGAGCAAGGAAGTTGATCCCGCGACCGGCGAGGTTCAGGAGGAAGGGTACGAGGACGAGTATGAAGTCGACTCGCTCGAGATTTCCGCAGCCTCCTACATCACGCCGCTCTACCTCTCCAACTTTGCAGGCACCTTTGACGGCCTCGGCATCGCGTCCCAAAGTGCCGCCACATATGCCCTCTCCTCCCTCACTTCCCTGCAAGAGGCCTGCGACAAGGTGATTGCCGCCCTCAGCATGCAGCCCCTCGAAGGGTCGGATACACCTCTGCAACAGTCCATCCACACCATGAAACTCGCTGGAAAATCCATCGCGGGAGCTAAAGTGCTCGCCAACGTGCAAATGGCTTATTCCGCCAAGAGCGGTGTGACGGTCAAGATTTCCGCGCGCAGTGAGGACAAGCAGTTGGCGGACTTGGTCGCGGAAGCAATCGCATGAGAGTCTTATTTACACCCATCATTATTCAATCATTCATTTTTTCATTAAAAATCACAATCTTATACAATGAAATTTCCTTTTGCGTGGTACAATCGTCCACTACCAACCCGTGAGTCATTCTTGAGTGATAGGTTCCGTGTCTTGAATGTAAGAGGTGAGTAACGTTGTGCAATTGTATAAAGTCGTCGATTCCATGAGGATGTCTCGTCATTGGGCATCATACATCACCAATTCCCATCCGACTCTATCTTGGCGACAGACCGTTGCATCACTCGGTCGCGACGACGACTCTTCGCCTACGCGTCTTTTTCCGCTTGGTAGGGCTCACATCGTCAAATTCGGCGTACGCGAGGACTTCGCGAATATCGGCCAAAAGTCTAAAGTACGCCTTGTCCTCATCTTTCGAGAGATGTTTTAAAAGTGGATCGTGCAAGTGAGAGTACTG
Organism: Taphrina flavorubra JCM 22207; assembly: GCA_000836175.1. Taxonomy (NCBI): domain Eukaryota; kingdom Fungi; phylum Ascomycota; class Taphrinomycetes; order Taphrinales; family Taphrinaceae; genus Taphrina; species Taphrina flavorubra. The sequence goes on along the minus strand of DF819284.1, from coordinate 41,976 downwards.
AATACTCGCCATCTCCTGAGGCAAAGAGCGCAAGAGTTGCGAGTAATAATGTTGCCACCAGGCGGAGGAGGAGCCCGTGGTCGTGTACCAAGTAGGTGAGGATGAAGCCATGACATGTAACCTGCCCACGAGTTCCGCGTGTCGCTCAAGGAAAGCCTCGACGTTGCTGCGCGTGCGAGGTGTAACGTGCAGCAGTTCCATGGCGTCTAATTCAGACAGCAGGCGCTGAAACTGTACGAAGGAGTAGTTGCCGTAGAGGTCCTTGACCACTTCGTAGGCCGATCGTGCAGTCATGCCCGACGTCCTGCGAGCGACGCCGAGACTCAGACCCCGTCGAACCCAATACCATGCTCTCCGATCGTCTCTAACGTATTGCTCAGCGTGGTGGCTGCCTCCATGAACCCGTTGTACACGTCTACCGGCAAGGGTGCGGTTCCGTCTATGTCCTTGAGGCAGAACGGCTTGGACCGTGTTGGCTTGTCGTCGTCGTCGTCGTCGTCAACAACAACAACATCACTACTCCCATCAGAAGGGTGCTCGTTCACTCTTCGCACGAGAGCAGGATAGCGAGCCGACAGCACCTTGAAATGTAGCTCGTGGATTTCCTGGCACAGCGGCACATGTGAATAGGTGGATTCGTCAAATACATGTCCATAAATGCCTTCTGCCGCCAGTCGACCCATTAAATTCATTTCCCATGTGAAAAAGTCCTCCTGTGCCAAGATGATCGGTCCATCTTCGTCCGTTCGAACGAGCATTTATCGGAATCTCCTTTTGAACGCCTCACAACACGAATTGTATGAAGAATGACACGACTCGAAACCCTTTCGCAGTCGACATTCGAGATTTTCACAACGACTGCTCAAGCTCAATCAAGCCTACTGCAGAGAAAAGTGATGCTGAAACACCTGCATGCACGAGACATGTGGTCCATCACTGCTCAATAGTCGTGATTGTGTTTAGGCCTGTCCCACAATGCAGTCTTAACTTTTTGCAGAGCTGAATAATAGTTTCATATGCTGACACGACGATGACATGGTACGACATTTACATCCTTGTTGAGATGTTCGTTTCATAAGGTATCGTTCCCGGGGACGAGACAACTCAGAGTTGGCCAGAGTATTGCAGAGGCTCGACTGATATGGGAGATGGCACATGGTAATGACGCGTATGAGCAACGAAAGGCATCTTCTTGCGGTAGGAGAAATGGCAGAAGAAGGCAGGAGACGATGCATGATTCATATACATGGAGAGAGAGACCCGAGACAAGGCAAGTGATCAGTGCAAATCAGGAGGCGCTCGTAGCACTGATCACAACAGAGCTGGTGAACGTCGATCAAGGTCTGACTGCCAGTGATAGTCCCCCTTACACGATGAGATCTCTCTACAATGAAGAATTCAATAATCCAGAAGTTGTGGCCTCGGCAAGCACACAAAGGAGGTGCAGGTACGATGACTCTGCTTGTAATGTACAACCCGATCGAGAGACCACGATGATCCGTGTCGTGCAAGAAGGAACATGTGTATTACTTGAATTTTTTTCGAAGAATGCTTAGAGTATGCTAGTGAAAAGACTATGTACGGTCGTCACAAACGGATGGTGAAGAATCAGCGCAGCATGGATTCGTGCTTCATGAATTCCGTGTTGACGTCGAGCATCTCGGCCGAACCACTGAGGTCCGGTGATCGATGGCTCGAGTTGCGCGCACTCGATTCCCAATGTGACCGCAACTGGTCCAGCTCGTTGGCCAAGAGGTCCAGTGCGGAAGAAGTCCGCGGATTGCCATTCATGATTGGTGGTGCGAGTGCGTGACTGCCGTCCTCAGCCGACTCGCCCGTCCTTGGACTCGAGTGCTGAGAGGCAGAATGTGTCGCGGCGGCATCGGAGACTTCTGGCACCAGGACGGATTGTCGCCTGTACGTGTCTACAGACTGCTCGAATTGGTCCAGCAACATCTTGACCTTGGCCTGTGACTCGTTCATGCCGCGCTCGAGCTCGCGATTCTCAAATTCGAGTTTCTGCGTGGCGAGATGGGCCTCTTCCAAGTCATCCTCCAATTGCTGAACCTTTGCAGTCCGTTCGTCCAGGGACTTGGAATGTGCCTTGTGTGTGCTCAGTTCAGTCTCCAGAGCTGTCAACTTTTCGGTGTGCGTCGCACGAGTAGTCTCGAGCTTTTGACGCAAGTCAGACAATTCGCGTGAAAGGGATTCCCTTTCAGTAGTGACAGAGGTCAGCTTGTCTTCCAAATCCTTCAGTGCTGGATCGTGCGAGTTGCCAACCTTGGCCAAGTCTCCACTTTGTAATTCTCGCTCGTTCAATTGTGACTGCAGTTTCGCATTGGCGGTCTTGTACTTGCCAAGCTCCTCCTTCATACGTCTCAGCATTTTTTCGGTACCTTTGACATAGTGTACGGCACTCTGATAGTCGGCCTCGAGTTGTCCCAGACGTTCCTTGAAATTCTGCGTAGACTCGGATAGCTGCTTCTCAGCCTCTGCAGCTCGAGCCTGAGCCAACTGCACATCCTTGTTTGGATTGCGCATCGAATCGTGACGCCCAATGGGTACTGGCGAGCTGATGTCTCGATTCGAAATCACGGATGCTGAGCGTTGCGTATCTTGTCGGGGCGCATCAGCTTCGGCATGTCGTGTCGTCAAGGCTTCAAGCTCTTCTGTCGCCTTCACATGAGACGCCTGCATATCCTTTTGCAATTGGGCGGACTCTACGAGCTTCATCTCAAGCTCACGAAGTCTGCTGGCATCCGGTGTCTGCGAGCTTCGGCCGTTCTGCATCGGAGAACTCAGATTTCTCGACCTTCGTTTCTCTACTGAGTCTCGCCTCGAGGGACGAACATTCATGATTTGTTGCAAACTAGCAAACTTGAGCTGTGATTCTTCGAGCTCGGACTGGCGAGCGCTATGTTCTTCCGTGAGCGCTACATGTTTCGCTTGCAGGTCTTGCAGCTCGGTCTGACTCTCAGCAAGTCGTCTTTGCATCGCTAATATCTCATTTGTCTGCTGTGTACGTGTGGCCTCAACAATCTCCAGTCGTTGATTCGCGTCGTGTAGATTTCGTTCGTGGTTATCGATGATGGACCGCGAGGCCTGATGCATGTCTCTGGCAGACGTCAACTCATGCGAGAGACTGTCCAGTTGAGCCTGATGACGGACTGGGTCATGTGGCCCCATGGTCCTGTGGCGATTGGTTATGCTCTCGATGGCCTCTGACATGGCATTGCGTGATGCTTCGACTTCGTCTCTTGTGCTTTGCAGTTGTTCTTCGAGCTGCACCTTCATGCTCGTGTGCTCTTCGAGTTGTGACTTGAGACTTTGCAATTGACTGCTCAGATCGGTGACTTGCTCTTGCAGGGCAGCTGTCTTCTGCCTTTCGGCATCGAGGCTCACTTCCGCATGACTTGCACGCGCCGTCGCTGCAGCGGTCGCCTTGTTTGTCATTTCGAAAGCATGGATGTGCTTGGCATGTAGACCCTCCAATTCTCTCAACTTTTCCTTTTCATTCTCGAGCAGAGCCAACGCAGACTCGGCTTCCATGCGTTTTGTTTGGTGTTCCTCGAGACTCGCTCGTGTCTCCGAGAACATTGACCGCATGGAATTATGTTGCGACAGCAGTCCAGCGTACTTTTCCTCAGCTTCTGTGGCAGCGTCATTGTGTCTCTGCAGCAAGATGTCGTGGTCCTCTCGTGTCCGCTTCGTGGATGCTAGCTCGGATTGTAATGAGAAGACTTGCCGTTCAAGACTTTTGGTTTGTGTAGATGCATCCACCAGTCTGGATTCCAAGTCTTGGCATCGTTGCAACTCGACCGTCTTGAATCGCTCGGAATCTAGATTAATGAGTGCTAGGTTTCGTGCTCTTTCGTGTGCCGTTTCGCGCAGTGCGACATCTCTCTCGCTCATTGCAATACTGATCTTTTCTTGTGCTTCAAGCTTGGCTGATTTGGTCTCCTCTCTGAGAGTGTTCAGCTGATTACGCATGGCGACTAGAGCTTGTACGACATTCGAGTCCGACTCCTCGGAAACCTTGTCGAGGTTTTGCGCATCATTTGACAATAGATATCCGGACTTGCGCGCCAGATTCAGTTCCGCTTCGAGCCATGCGATACGAGTCAGATAACTGTTGGGTTCATCGTAGGCTGACAAGCGCCGAGAAAGTCGTTTGCTGGATTTTGTCGTCAGTGCTGGAGGGACTATAGGTACGGCATTTGTGCTTTCGGCATGGCGCAGTGCAGGAGCCAGTTGCGATTCTTCGTCTTGCTGCTGCACAACCAGCGCATCAATCGCGCGACGCCCATTGGTGCTCGTTTGCTTCATGTCCTCGAGACTACGAACTTTATTGAGACGTTGCTGCTCGTTTCTGCCGGAGGTGGCAGGATCAGCATTCATTGAACCTTCGTTCGTCTCCAGCATGCTATCCAGGCTACCTGAGCGCTTGACTACTGCCCGTTCGCCGAGCTCGCTAGTCGCTTCATTGCGCAAGTCAGTCACCGGATTTGGCGAAGAGACATTTCTCTGCTGAGCAAGAAATGATTTGGGGGGTCGAAGTTGACTTTCCCGCTGTTGTATCGCAGCAGCTGAGGCGCGGCGTCCCATTTGCTGATACTGGGAAACCTCCTTCGTGGCAGTTGTACGCGGCACATTGCTCTGAGGCAGTCTTGAGGGTGCCATCGTGCCCTGACCGCTCACTGAGCGTATAGTCGGAGGTATCGTTTCGGGTCCCCGTGGAGCAGACACGGGAGTGTTATTGAGCTCGTCATCCTTCACCCCATTCGCATCTACCTCCTTCTGAATCAGCCTCGTTTCAGCCGGGAAACGGATCTTGGTAGTGTCCAAGATGTACGCGTGTTGTTCATCACCGTGGCTAGCAGCACCTTCACCGCCTACCACAAAGATCTTCTTTCCCACTGTGCAGAGAGCATGGCCTGATCTGGCCGATGGTCCGGGACCCATATTCTGGAAGGTAAACCAGCGAGAGGTGGATATTTTAAAGGCAGACAAGTCACCAAGATCATTTCCATCCACGTCCCTGCCTCCAAAGACATAAATCACGTCCCCAACGAGCGAGGCTGAATGTCCTTCGCGCGGTTGTGGTACGTAGCCCGAGCACTGGAGAAGTAACCAGGCGCGTGTGATAGGGTCGAAACGCCACATGTCGTTGAACCACTCCTGGCCGTTAGTGCCACCAAAGACGTAAAGCTTGTCGTTGTGTGCGACCGCGATGTGGTTCGTTCGACTCGGCGGTGGTTCGGATCCCTCGACCGGCGTGATCAACTCCCATCTGGGAGCAACATTATTCAGAGTGTTGAGGTCAAAGGCGACGAGATCGTTGAAGAAGAAGCCCTCAACCTGCCCACCAAAGACGAGCACCTTGGGACCGAGCATGTTGAGTGTGTGTCCGTAGCGCCCAGACGGCTTGGCGCCAGCGACTTTGGCCACGGTCCATATCTTGGTCGACGTATTGAGGAGGTACAGCGAGTCGTCGTTGTTTGGGTTCGTGTCGAGTCCGTTAAGCTTTGTGTCACCACCAAAGACTAGTGTGTTAGTGTTGCGCAAAATTTACCTTACTATGTTGTTCATACCGATGAATGCATTCCCAATCAGCAGCGCAGCATGCCCAACACGAGGAGTAGGCATATCGCCGGTGGTCGAAAGCAATCGTGCCTGCAGGTCAACTGGCGCGATCGCCCACAGATCGCACATCGCCTTTTCCTTGACGAGTCCACCAAAGACGTAGATGCCACCGTCCTATCACCGCATTAGCCCTCGAGTCCTTCTCCTGCTGAGACCATGGTGAGTGGTCACACGTAAAAAAAAACCTGGTCCTACCTTGCTAGATTGCGCATTGGTCGCGTGTCCATATCTGGGAAATGGATTGTTGTTGCTTATTCGTCGACTGCTCCACGGATACTGCAGCGCAGACTCTCGTCCACTATGACCAGATCGGATAGAGCCGCTGGGGAGTGAGGAGGAAGGATGTCCTGCCGGTGCAGGGTGGTGGTGGTTGCTGTTCCCATGCATAGGATTCGAGCCTGAGCTCGGTGTGGGGGACTGCTGTAGCTGCTGCTGACTGTGGCCATTCGTGCGCTCCAGACTGTCTGCAGGCGAAGTCGCCAGGTTTGCACCATGCGTGTCCCTCTTTTTGAAAAGCTTCATCGCTCGACTTGCAGGCCAGAGACTTGAATGACTACTGGCTGCGACGGTGTCAAGTTGTGCGTGTCGTTCAGAATATCAGAATCGCTTTTCGAGTGAATCGCCGGTCAGTGGCAGTGCATGACGCCAATCACAGAGCAGCCAAGCAATTCGGCAGAGAAATAGACTTGAAGAATGGTCAAATGTATGGGCGCCAAAGATGAATAAAGTTCGTGGTGATATTTGTTGTGAGTGGTCGATTCGTCCGTTGCTATACCAACCGACAGTATCGCCCAGACAATTTGGCAACGACGAAGACAAACGCTCTGTCAGTAGCGCCAAGAGGACTAGGCAGAGATACAGACTCGACGAAGAACTGACGACAAAGGATGAAAGGGCAGGAGAGAAAGACACGCGGGAGAAGAGAAGACGAAAGACTTGAGAGGGAGGGAACGCGAAGGGTGGAGCGGGCGGTGGCTGGCACAAGCACAACCTTGGAAGCACAAGCACACGCACAAAGGGGACGGATCCCTCGACTTTGTGCTACTCTGTGGTTTCTTACATAGAGTCTCGTTGCTCACCTCTAGGAAGTCTTTCGCTCGTTCCCCTGCGTGTAACTTGTGCTTCTGCAATGCCTCGAATCAGTATACGTTTCTCTGGCTCTCACAAAACACAGACTCGTTGAATGACGACCGATACTTCTATTGCTAAGTAATTCTATCTATGCTAATCCTGCAGCGCATATATGCTTCGTGCTTAAATATCCGCGTGTAATCTATTCTGTTTATGAATTGATGCTTCTTCCGAGGCCAATGGCTGCTCTTCGTAGCCAAGTGCTATGCTCTATGCTCCGGTACCATTCCTGCCCCGATCCTGTCTTTCCTACTTCAGCACGATCCATGCAGTCTATCGTTCCAAGTGATTCTTTTCCGAGTAAGGGCATCTCGGGCAATTGACAAGGCAGATGTGGTGGGCATCACCGACAATGTCCGACACTTTGTGACATGTCCTCGTCTTATCCACTTGCTAGGCGCCAACCACGGATAATTGAGTCGAGATTAACACGAAGCCACGCCGCATTCCTGTGCGAGCTTATTCTCCGGCCATCGCGCATGAACCCGCAAGCAATACAGCAGTACCCGGAAATAGGGGCCTTGATGCGGAGAAAAAGGAAGGGAGGACGAATTTGGACCAGTACTGATATTGTATTGACTTATTGCGTACGACACACCTTCCTGTCCGGCTGCTTGCCTCCTAAAATCCGCGAACCAACACAAAAGGAGAAGTCTTATTTTTAAGGTTTCAATGTTTTCTTGTAAAGAGAGACAGGTTCCCTGAATTATGTTATGCCACGTCATTTGCCTGCCTTCGCTGAAATATGCACCTTGATGTGCACGATGTGTATGAAAAGAGGATGAGCTGCTGCAAGCTAGTGCTTTCTCGTCCGGAGACCGTCGTCTTTGCGATCGACAGCCTTGCCAGTACCGCCCTCCTGGAAGACACTGACCTTTTCAATCAAGTGCGCCTCGTGTTCCTGCTTGCCCTCTGGTTTCTTTGCATCGATTTCGCCAATCATCTGCCTAATCTCATCCACCTCTTTGGCTTGCTTCTCCCAGGACGCCTTGTTGAGCGCCTTGTCAAACAGCTCAGGGTTCGGGGGTACGTATGAGCCACCGAGTCGATCGAACAAGGTCGTAAACTGACCGTAATTGCAGCTAAACTTGAGATGGTGCAGACTGTGGCAAGCGGCACCATTGATGACTGGGTCATTCGCCAAGTACTCCCCATCGTGGATCAAGACTGTCCACAAGTTGATGAAGGAGAAGAGCGCAATGTAAGCAAACTTGTTGAGCGGCAACAAGAATGGGAAGATATGATACGGCAGACTCTGCGCGTAGCCATCGATAGGGTGGAAGGCATGTGAAGCGAATGGCGACGGCATGATCCATTTATGGTGGGGCTTGTGCAATCGCTTGTAGAGGTACTTTGAGTGAAGACCCCGGTGAATGAGGTAGATGAGCGCGTCCGTAAAGAGCAGGAAGATGGGAAACTGTGCGACAAAGTAGAACCATCCGTACTCATCCACACTCGCGTACATCTTTGAATATCCACGAACTTCGGCCAGGAACCAAGGCATGGTACAGATGGCCATGACCGGCAGCGAGGTCATTGCCTGTATAATCTCGAGACGAATCTGGTGCTTCAGCCACTTCGGGTGCTCAAAGGTGCGATGGTCAAAGATGTACAAGTAACTCAGCGTCGCAAAGAAAAAGTACATGACCAGACCAAAGAACCAGGTGATGCTGAAGAGACTGAATGCTTGCCGCAAGACATTGTCTCTGGTCAGCGCAGAACCGGCACTGAAATCGAGCTCATTGAATTTGGCAGCTCTCTGGAGCAAGGTAGAGTTGGAATTTATCGGTGCAAGGAGAGCATAGGCCTGGTCCAGACCCAGATGCTTGTCGCAAACCTCAAGAATATAATCCATTATCGAGCAATTCTGACACCAAGAGCTGGCAGCAAGACGAGAAAAGCTGGGTATTTTTATTTGATGGGAGTGTTGGGTAATCAGGGGCCGGAACACTTGCAAGCACGACAATCCGCGATCGCTGAGCCCCGAGGCCAATCAATCTCTCAATCAAGAGGCGAAACGCCAGAAAATCATGATCAGGCCATTCAGATATGCGCACGTGCGCACAGATTATATACACGTTCGCGGACTTCTTCCAAGGTTTCCCCGAAGTTCACGCGTTCAGTCGTGATGAGAATAACCGGAATACAACCGAAGTGGATGTGATTCAAGATGATCACCGGAATACTTGCTTGTGAACCCCGTCTACGTTGTACAGCTAGGTATAGAGACACTTGATGGCTATTATCGCACGCGAGTCCATATTCACTGCAACTGCATACTCACTGCAAGTGCTCCGATCATTTTCAATTACTCCGTCCGCCTTTTGTGACCTACGCACGCTCAGACGAGGTGGAAGTCCATTTAGCACAATAGATGTGCAATCTTCCATGCCTGCTGCCGTGCTCTTGAGAGTTTCGCATGCTGGCAGCGCTAAGATCTGTGTATATATATGTATCTCTGATTCTTGGTTTGCCAGTATGCATCTTCGTTTGCAATCTAGATCGAGCATGAGATTGGGTTGAGCCTGCTAGCCCGCATACTCTGCACATTTACAATAACACTACGCTCGTCAGCAACCTTCAGGTTGTGACCGCTCGGTATCTTTTCACTAGAGCAACGCCGCCTTCCAATCGGCTCAGGAGCTGCCACACTTTGAGCTTCGAGCCGGGCGCAAAGAGAGCTAGATATGCCTGCATGACCTCTTTGACTTCAGTGTACTGTGGCTTGTTCTCGCACACATGCAGAATGGCTTTGAATGTATTTGTGTCAACCTGTGTCAACACTCCCGCCTGCTGAACGATTTCGAGGTACTTTAGCACGAACGCTAAACGTTCCATCTTCTGCTCCGGATCACTCGAGCGCAATAGATGGCGAACAAAGGCTTTGATATGGTGAGGTTGGGTAGCTGAGGGTTTGCTGCCTGGTAAAGTATCTTCAATCATTTCGATCACTTCAGCAGCAGGACTCCCAGAGTCCAGGTACATTCCCACCATTTCCCAATCTTCCTGCGAGATCTTGGGCTGTGGTGCAGACACCGTCGCTTTCGTTCCGGCGTTGTCAACTGTTTCCTCTATTGTCGATTCCAGATGCATAGGTACACTTTCCGTTGCCATTGGTGGTGGTGGCACAGCAAGTTCCACTATCGAAGCTTGATTGGTGCTGGAACCGGTCAATCCGGACCCATGTAACGTGGGTTCAGCAGGTGGAAGTATTGTCTGTGTGTCGTGTCGAATAGACTTCTGCGAAGCCCCTGGCATAGTTGCGATGTTTACTGGTTTCTCGTGCAACACGACCGATGTTGGCACTTGCTCTGGTGGAACCGATCGTATCTGTGTGACTTCCATTTGTGGTGTAATTTGGCTACTCGGAAGACGCAGGTCAAGTGCATCGCGCAGATGTGAGCTTTGCTTCCAATTGAGTCTATCTCGTCGATTTGGATTGTTCACGCACCAATAAGTTTCATGCTTTGTGAGACCACCTCCTTGAATGCGTGAGTAAAACCCGCCACAAAATCGGCATTCACCCAAGTCTAGCTTCTTGTGATTTTCCTCCGACCACTGATGCTTGATAGGTGGCTCTGATGAGGCCACGGAGCTCGTGTCATCGTAGTCATCCTCGGTAAGGCCGTAACTATTGCGTATGCTATCTGCAGCTTTCACAGCAGCAGCTCGCGCATTGAAGAATTGTTGAGCAACGCTCGGAACATCAATTTCACTTGAGCTGCGTACACCTACAGACAATTGTAGACTCGTAGATTGGATTGCGTCCTTGTCATGCGCATCAGGGTGCTCGACAATGCGAGAAGACGTTCTCCTTGAAGGCGTCACTCCTATTGAAATAAGGTTGGGTGCACTGACTTCAACTTGTCTTGTTGAAGATGTTGCTCTGGGTATGCTGTTTAGAGCCTCATCCAGTACTGACCTCGATGTGGCATCGAGGTCAACATCGGAGCTCGCGACACTTTCACGACTCGTACCCGTCAATTTGCGCCTCTTGTTTCTGGGACTTGCAGCCGGTAATGAGGTTGAAGTGCGAATGTGATGATTGTCATTCGGAGATCCGCTTGCAAGGCTTCCTAGTGCCCTTTTTCTTCGAGCGTCGATACTAGAGGACGGTGTTCTTGAGCGCGATCGTGTAGAAGCAGACGATGACCGAGAGGTCTCTCGGGCGGAAGGACTACTCATAACTTGTTGGTCTTGAACATCATAATGGTTGTTATTTTCCTGAACATGTGTCAAATGTGCAGTCGAAGCGGGATTTGCCATAGCTAAGGCTGACACGTTCAATGCTGATTGTTGTGCACGAGCATTGTCTGACTGCTGTCGTTTGAGCTGTCTTCCTTTCTCTTCGATATAGAGCTTCTCAGCACATGCTCTAAAATCGCCGGTACGATACAGGTTGTTCGCAGCCACACGTCTTTCCTGTGCATTGCTATAGGAAAAGTAGTCCTGGACAAGATCTCTCACTTCTCGCATCGTCAATGGATCTGACCATACTATACCTGTAAAATTCTTTTGCATTGGTGTAGCCCCGAATTTGTACGTGACAAGCCGTGTTATAGGTCTGTAGATGTGATCGAGCTCATCAAGACTCTTCCTATGCGCAGTCTCCTCATCATCATTGTGGAATACCTCACAGGCAAGGACCCAGTAGTTGATTGCATCATGCAGAGTAAAGTACCGGGACGACCTGGGAGTCATTACCACCTTGGTCGCTCCCTGTCCTCTAGTCGCTTTTGTCTGTCTACGACCTCCAAGTATCGAACTCTCCGTCTTAGCTTCAATCGGAAATTTGTAGGTTGATTCGCCAAAATTCCTATGGCAGGTCGTGGCTGCTTGTGGCTGGTGGTTATCAGAAATCAGATGCAAGGTTTATGCTCACCTATAGAGCATACCACTTGCTCCCAAGAGAATACGAGAAAATTGAATGTCGGTTGGAGGAAGACGTTACGTATCAAGAGCAGCTTCGATGATGGTTTCAAGGAGAAGAGACTGCGAATCTTCACGAGAGGAAAGGACATCCATGGATGCGGGTGACTGAGGCTGAAACAAGAACAGAAAGCGCTTTGTCTCGACTGATCGTCTCAGACGTGTCAGACGCTCAGAACAATCAACCAATCAACCAATCAAGCTGCCTTGTCCAATCAATTGCCATCATTCCATGCAGATTGTGGCTCAGTTGCGTTTCAGCCTTTGAGTTCAGAGAGCTTGTACTATAGCCAGCTACGGTAGCTAGGTTGCAGCTGCACGAGAATAATTTCAACCTGGGAAGTGAGGAACTACCTCAGAATCAGCTAGCACACGACTGGTTTACACGTTGCAATCGCACTGTATACACATCACTGGGACCATATGCATAGCTCAATGGAAACTGATGATAATTTGAGAGGTCGAGCAATTGCGATTGACTATCACACCCTGCCTCATAGCATATGTCAATGTCATACTCTTGATTCTTGCTATCCTGCTATGATGGGTATCTGGCGTCAAACTTTGCTGGCTGCAGTCCCTTATTCCATAGCTGTAGCGTGATGCTATCAGACTTGCAATTGCCGTGCATTTCAATTTGTTCTTCCTTATGGACCTTGAGCTCAAGCAGCTCAGAATCTGTCTAGTTCCTTCAGCCTTCAAGAAAACAGACCTGCTTGCTGCCTAGCACAATGAAAAACCATAAATCATATTGCAGTAGCAGCAGCTGCAGTGTCCTTGTATAATCTCCATACCTACCTACATGTATCTTCAATGCTGCAGCAGCTGCAGTTGAATTTCAATGTGGCATGTGATCGGCTGAACATCGGCGTGACACGGCTCCACATATTAGTCTCCGCAAAAAGGTCTGGGCTCAAACATCACTTGAAGTCTATCTGAAGACTTTCATTTGTCTTCTTACATATACTTACATCACGAGATTGAAGTTCTAGAAGCTCTCACAATGATACCTCTGCAAAAGACGAACCTAAAATCTGGTGTTGTGCTAGCGTACAGGAGAGAATTGAGAAATCACAAAAGACCGACTTTAGTGCTCTTTCACTCGTTCCTGATGGACTCGAGACTGTATGAGCCACAGTTTACAGACCCAGCTTATCAAGACTACAATCTGATTGCCATTGACGAACATGGACATGGCGGCACAACGGGTCGTGCTACATTCACTTTCTGGGACACGGCGGCAGACAGCCTCGAGCTCCTATCGATACTGGACATTGAGCGGTTCTTTGTGCTGGGCACCAGTCAAGGCGGCTTCATTGCCATGAGGATGGCCTTGTTGGCTCCCGAACGTGTTGCAGGACTTATCTTGGTGGGTACGAACGCAAATTCGGAGAGTTCACAAAACATTGGCGTCTTCAGGGCCGGTCGCGACAAGTGGTGCGAGACAGATATTCCCACGGAGCAAGCATTACTCGGCAAGTCGACCAGTTTTGGCGGGCCAGAAGTGGTAGGCAACGACAAGTATACCGAAATATGCGATATGTGGAAGAGTCGTCATGCTGGACCGCAAGGGTACGATCCCGCATTGAACTGTCTGTGTGAAAGAGATTCCGTCTTGGACAAGTTGCCACAAATTGCCGTGCCCACTCTTGTAATGCATGGGACAAACGACAAAGTCTACTCCGTGGATCAGGCACGCGCATGGAGTCAAAAATTAGGCAATATCCGGAAATTTGTGGTAGTGGATGGTGGTTATCACTATCTTAGCTTCGTGTCTCCTGGACTCGAGAGTTGTCGCAAACATGTTCCAGAGTTTATTGATTCGACAAAGAATGAGATTGGAAGGTTGTGAGTCAGGCTCTCTTTGACTCAAACTAGGGGAGTGAATCGACCACATTCAGTTGTTTTTGTCGCCGGTCACAGCGATAGGACTCCAGCCTCTGATATCACCGCGGTCATAGTCGATGACTACTCGGTAGCCTCCTCTGCCACGCTGCTGTACGCAAGATTGCTTGCAATTGGTTACCGCCTCTGGAGAGGATCGGGTCATCATGATGGGGATATGTTTGACCACAATATGGCCACGATACCGGCCAGCAGGCTTGAGTCTCAGTTCTGCTGGCGGATGCTGTCTATGGTGTGTAAGCATGTCTTGCGAATGTGTACAAATGTAGTGTCAGGTACATTATCCATAGCAGGAAGGGAATGCTATATTTGTATCATTTAGAGAACAAATTCTACTCTACCCGAGTCGCATGGTCACGATAGCAAGCTGAGACAATTTACGACTGATGGGCCTTAACACAATGCTGCGACAATTGCTGAATCAAGCCATATCCATGGAGTTGCCAGCAGAGTTAACGTTGCAGGATGAATCAAGTTTGAGAAACAGAAATTCAGGCGTTAAAGTCACATGCAAGCGCCGAAACACGTAGATGCGTGGGATGCATGAATCATCGTCTCCACAACTGATTCTTTCCACCACATTCAACCTGAAACTGCGCTTGTCTTTGACTCTGTTCCTGCCTTCTACTGCTACTTCTGCCTCTTGTTCTTGCTGCGAAGTCAGCGCTGATTGCTTCCTATACGACGACTAAACTCATGTTCTCGACACAGAGTATACAGGGAAGGCACGAAGTTTTCAATCAAAAGTACCAGACTGATGCGGTATCTGGGATCACTTTTTCGTGCTCAAAGCTAGGTGGATATTCTCCAATACTCGATGGCTCGATTCGACTCGTTGCGACGACGGCTGAAAAGACGATTCAAGTTCAGGTGATTGCTCATGCCACGAATGCGCAATGTGAGACCACGAGTCATCGCCCTTTGGGTGTGAGCACATGGCTGACCACTCTAGACACTGAAAACATACAAGTCACGCAGTCAGGTCACACCTTGACACTTGCGACCGGAGGACTGTCATACTGGCAGAGTATTGGGGCGCGCATGACTATCGAAGTGCGCATCTTCCTGCCGTCAGGATCTGGAAATGTCTCCATTGAGACTGAACAACTACCAATTTTTGTGCAATCTGTCATTAAAAGTGGTGATATTGTGCTTTCCAGTCAATCGTCGTCCATATCTGTGTCGGATGTAGAGGCGCGAAGTCTCAAAGTCATCGCACAAAGTGGCTCCGTCACCTTCGAGCCCTCTAGTGAGCAGATTCTCGACAACTTCATTTCCATCAATGTACAAAGTGGCATGACTCAGTTGTCGTCTGTCATGAGAACACCGACATTCAACTTGGCAAGCAGGTCCGGTTCAATCAATATCCAGGGAGCGACAAATGCTACAAAATTCGAGACGTCCTGCAAATCAGGATCAATTCGTGCAACAATCGACTTTATGGACATTCCTGACTCGGAAATCCAGTTTTCTGATAGGTCAGGCTCGATCGCGGTGACCATGACTCGATGGTCTGGCACCCTGACTACCAGTGTCAAGAGTGGCTCAACCTCTGTGGATGGTCCCGAGCTGGAGAAGATTGACGGTGGATGGCGCAAGGGAGAGGGCACGAGCAAGGCTTCCTTCACCAATACCAGTGGCTCAGTCAAGGTCCATGTCAATTAAAGTTTATCACGCCATCGACCATGACATGTCAACATCATTCGAGTACCAATAGGACTTTTGTTGAATGTCACCCACAATCCGACGAGGACCGCGTGCTTTTATCTGTTATGTCAGCTTAATCCAGCAACTGTGCGCGGAGACGATAAAAGTGCTACAAAGACACAACCAATCATGCATTCAGTATTCTTTGTCTTTGGCAGGCAAAAAGTGACAAGGAGCCTAAGATCTAACCGAAGTCCCAGGCATCTGGTGCAGTGGCCACGACTCAAGGATCTCCAAAGAGTCCATGGAATAGCACACACAACTAAGAATGATTTAGGCATGGGAGTCGATCGCGATCCATGTACAAATATAGAAAAGCAGCGGGCGGGAACATGAGCCTTTATCGTGGATCGGAGTGGCTTGGAATTTTTTTGTCGTGTCATTTTTCCCAATCAACAATTTTCCGCCTTTACAATTGGGGCCACATAATTTCATCGTAGCATCCATCGAGGGAGAACTACATCTACAGGCGTACACGATTGCCGACCCGCACAGCAGGGTCTGGCACTGAATTCGCGCGGAAGCACTGATTTTCCCTGCTGGAGACCTTCAGCAACTTGGATCTCCTTATCGCGGCCGTCCCTGTCTTGGCAACTGCAGTTTACAAATTCCGTGTTGAGGGAGGGACATCCATGAGTGATGAGTGACAGCAGGAAGGCGTGCAGGAGCAGGGCGGAAAAGTTCATTTCGCCTTCGCGGACGGGACAAAAAGAAGGAGTTCCGGGAGTTTTGAATTCAAAACTCAAACTCGAACTCGGGTCGCGCGCGCACATGACGACGTCCCGTCTGCCTCCGCCAGGTCACGCGCCCGGGCCCATCTCCAGCCCATCCTGCACCCACCACCGCAACAAATCGCAATCGACTACAACCCATCGTTCGCTCGCACAATTCTCTCGGATTCAGGCAAAGGAAGAGAACCAACGGGACAACAGAACCTGTCCACTGGACACCTGATTGTGACGTCCCTCCCTCAGGCCGCGCCGGTCCCGCCCTCCACTCTCTTGGGGCCTGCTCGTCCATTCTGACCGGCCAACCGGGGAAATCGTAGGAGCGGCTCGTTGTGCCCACGCGCGCCCAAGGGTATACTCACACTCATCAGGTGCGCGCTGTTCGGGCGCAATGGCATATATCCCGTCCACGGTACCTCTGGCAACGTGACCAGGATGCGCTGCTCTTCTCCGATTTGTCCAGCCAATCGTGGCTCGAGACTTTCTTCACTCCATTTTCTGCTTTGACCGACGGCACGGGTGACAGTCTTTCAGTTTTTCCCAATGGTCTGTTGTGGTAAGGACGATATTGGCCAAAGGCCATAGTGCCTTGGGTTCCCCCAGATGTCGGGCATGCCATCAGATGAGCAGGGGCGACCGGAGGAGCAACAGCGAGAGCAACAACAGCCGCGATTGGTGCCGAGGACAGGCAAGCATGGCAAGCGTAGCAGGACCGGGTGCCTCACTTGTCGAAAGAGACACTACAAGTGTGATGAGCAGGTCCCTCGATGTCTCAGATGCAGCCGGGCAAACCTTCAGTGTGTTTGGGACAGCTCGAATTCAGCTTACCGAAACGTCCATGGCGAGTCGAGCAGGGACCACGTCGTCGATGTCGACAGTCACGGCAACGAAATAGTCCTGCGGGAGGACCCGGAAACAGAGTCCCTGAGCGTCTCATTGTCAACGGTCGAGACGGACGCCCTGTCTTTTTACATTCGAAACTTTCACAAGTACAGTTACCAGATGTGAGGACGATTCGGGAAATTAGACCAAGTCATAGATTTCTGACCAGACAAGTTGTGCTTGGACAGGCCTCATACCACTCCCGCGACGCTCCACCATCCCTACCATTCTGCAGTTTGAAAGGAGATCAACGCGAAAGATGACCAACTGGGCGAGCTACTTTCTGCCTCACCTCACGACTGCCACTGCGGACGATCCACTCTCTCTAGCCATGGCGGCCTTTACGGCGTATCGCATGAAGGACGAGCTCATCGGCGTCTCCTTCTACGCAAAGGTCCTGAGTCTGCTACGGGCACTGCTGAAGCGACATGACGCGGCGTCCATGAACAATCAGGTAGGTCGATGCGTTCCTTACCAAGCAACAGGAAACTGACTGAGCTCACAGGAATTTTTGCGCGTCTGGGCGACCACTTTGCTGTTGGCTGAATGCGAGGCACACCTTGGCAATCAAAAGCACCAGTCTCTGCACGTCGAGGGCGCGACCACCTTGAGCTTCTATGCTGCATCACGATTCACACTGCAGGCCACACCTTCGAAAGAGACTAACGAGGACGCGACACTCGAGGAGACGCATGTCGCCAAGCACTCCTCCTCTTCCTCCGAAAGTACTAGCTCCGTCGACCCTACTGGCGTTGTCCCGCCAGCACCACCTCCGTCTTCCGCGTCTTCAACGAAAGATCTTGAACAGATCCCAAAGAATGAACGCGAGCTGCCCGCGTACTTGCAACAACTAACGCAACGACTGAGACACTCGAGCACCATCTGCGAATCGCTCGATACTGAATGGCCGACCTTTGAGCAGCCGCCGATCGAGTCAAAGGACCTCGGCGGTCTGCTGGAAAAGTCGGCAGAGTGCTATGCGCGGGTCATGCCTTTACTGGAAGGCTACTATACCCGCATGGCCGTCCTGCCGCCGGAAACACCGGAGGAGTACATGACGATGATGCAAGGATTCGGTCCCGGTGTGCTGGCGGCGCGGCAGAGTATCGCCGAGTACCGCGTGATGCTGGACGACATGAACGACTCTGGTCGGGCGACGTACTCTTCGTGCGCCGAGCCGGGCTTCCCCTTCTCGCCCATCATCCGGTTCGTGAACCCGCAGATGGCGCAGCCCACCGTGATTCCTCACATCTTCATCATGTTTCTCGCGCCCTTCATCTCGGACGCGGAGCACTACGAGGCCATCCGGTACATTTCGGGCGTCTATGCCGGGTTCGAGGACGTCCCGGGCCTGGTGATGGACGCCGCCTTTCCGGACGTCTACGTCGCGGCCTTTTGGAAACGCGGACCGGAACGGCTCTACTTCCACCGCGACAATAGTCGCCGCACGGGCGATTTCCTCTACGTCCTCAACCGTATCTGGGCATACATCGATCACGTCGAGGCATCCCAGGGCAGACTCTTGTCCAAGGAAGAAATCCTCGGCGTCAGCCTCAAGGAGTACCGCGACGCCCAAGCAAAAGGGCTCAGACTCCAACACACCAGACATTAACCGTCAAGCAAACTCAAACAATGGCTGGGAGAAGACATAAAAAGAATGAAGACAATACAAAGTATGAAAAAAGTGATACGATGGGTAAATTATCGAGTGCGAGGATCGGAATTGTAAATAAGAATAGGATACGGCAATGACAATGACGAGTACATGATTTCACAGAGTAGTGGTGCGTGAGGGTACAAGTTGGCCCGGAACGTCGAGATGCCGGACAATCCCTCTCTCTCTCTCTCTCTCTCTCTCTTTCTCTCTCTCTCTTTCTCTCTCTCTCTTTCTCTCTCGCGGTGGAGTGATTTTATCCAACAATAGATTAGAGCCACGTTGTAGAGATTATATATTCCTCAGTGTTTCAAAGTGATTACTTGGTTCTGCCCCTTCCATTTTCGTCCACTGTCTCCCGCGGGAAACGGGTGAGGTCAAGCAAATATGTGTCATGACCAGGTGATATTTACTGCGCACTTGCTACCCTTTAGTCCCATACTAGTCCGTCGCGACTCCTTTTTTTGTCCCTCCATTACTCGATAATTTACATTTCGCTTCGTGGAAATCGATACAACTCGACATGCTACTAACGACACTCTTCATCGTACTTGGCGGCGGCGGCGGTACTGGTCTCGTCGGACAGGTCGCGGCAGAGGGATCATCTTCATGCGACGGCGACGTGAGGGCGCACCTGGAGACGCTGCAAAAGGCGCAGGTGGAAGCCTTTGATGCGTGCGAGCCCGGCAAGAAGATTTGGAGTGCCATTACGAGTACGGGGGCATCGAATTTCAAGAGCTGCGTCTGTTCCCAGGACATTTACGGGAACCTCACCACGTACGTCTAATTCCGGGATCCTTCCTTCCTACCATCTTTCGCTCGCTTCTTGTCGAAATGATATTCCGAGGCAGAGAAAAAGGAAGGATACGAATGGGATGACGAGCTGACTGGGACAGAATCCGAGATTATCAGGCGATTTGCGACCCGAATGATTTACATAATCTCGCCAGCACCGATGCCCTCATTCGACAGTGGAACATCAGTTGTGGTCAGGGACACGCATCATCCACGACGACCACGACGACGAATGCCAGCAGCGCGACAGAAGTAAAGAGTCGGTCACCAACGCACAAGTATTTCGCGGGAGTCGCGGCTACGGTCGCCATGGCCGCACTCTTGATGCTGTAAGATGTGAATTTTCAATTGTGCCAATGTAGCACCGATGAGACTCCAGGATTGACGACTCGCAACTACGACCGCCCATCTCAACGCGGACCAATCTCCTCCTTTCTCCTCTTGGCATCGCCCGTAGTAGTGCCAGATCCTGTATTCAATCGCTTCAAATTCTGTGCCGCCGTCTCCGTGTATAGATTCGTGCTCGAGCGCTTTTGCTCGGCCTTTTCCTTTTGTGATTTCCATTTCGGATCGAGCAACTCGATGCGCATGTGTTCTTCGATTTCGTCACTCTTGAACATGTCTCCACAACGGGGACATTTTGCCATGGCGGCCGTGCGTGGCAGGTAGTTTCTTCGTGCGGGATTCATCGTGTCCTCCATGACCGGAGCTGCAGCTTCGATCGCTAGTGGCTTTGATTTTGAGGCCAGGGCCAATGTCGGTGCGGCCAAAGTTTGCATCAATGCCTTCGTCTCGAGACTTGCCGACTTGAGAGTGTTCAAGTCGACGGGCGGGGCTAGCTCGACAGCCTCATCAGCGGCGGTGAATTGTATTGTCTCTACCACCACAAAGGAGTGCCAGTCGATGCTTGCGTAGGCAATACGCTCCTTTTCCTCGTCTTCCTTTTGTTTGATCTTTGCCAGAGCCTGGTCCTTCGTGAACTCCGCTCGACGTTGACATCGGGCCATGATTTGATCCCTGGTCTGACCTAGGAATGTATTGAGCGAGGGTGGCGGAGCCAGCACTTGCGAGTATTGCTGAACAAGGATGTTGAAGTAGGGATACAAGCTGTGATTCGATCTCAAGAAATCGAATTGATAGTTGCGTGCTTCGCGCTGCGATAATGTAGTAATGAATGATCGCCCGTTCTTGGCCACGAATTGGGCAGTGAGTCGCAAGATGTCGAGATCCTGCGCGGACATTGGTGGTAGTTGTGCCGAGAACTTGAAGTCGCGAGGTCGCTCCTTTTGCGGCGCCTGTGTCGCCGTCTTGTTGGCATTATCCGCAGAACTTGTCGCGCGTGGTGCAATCGTGGAAGTCTTGCCAGCACGGCATTCCTGCAGTCGTAAAGCATAATACTTGTGGTAGGCATCGAAAGGATTTAGGAAGCAGAACTTGGGATTAAATTTTTCTAATCATGTCAGCTCTTGTGCTCATTCATTGGCCATCGTCAGGCCCACCTTTTTCCCGCAAGCGCTCTTCAAAGGTCGGTCCATTGCGCGCGATGAATGGCGCAGTCTTCTCAACCAGATCCCTGATGTCTGGTGGTGGCAGAATCAGACCAGGTACACTTGCCGGAGCTGAATTAGTCGCTGACGTTGACGTCCCTGCCGAAGCAACCTGAGGAGTAGAAGAGTCTACCATCAATCTATGATTTTTAGATGGCAGACAGCATCACAGAGCCGATGTGTACAAGCTCGTCGATGTGACAATCAAGGGAGGTCAAAACATATTCATTGTGGTTGTCGACTTGTTACGAAGACATGGCTGCGGGATGGCTGCGGCGCGCATATCCCAAAGTAGAAATGCCACATTGTGGAGGTTGTCGAGAACGATTGTGTAACGGGGACATCAAGAAGTGCTAGACATGTCACAAGGAGTGCGCGAGACGAGGATGAGCAGAGAGGACGATGGAGAAAAATGAGCGAAGAACAGGGAAAAAATATTGATCGATTGAAGACTAGAAAGCTATTGTCCGACCAATCTGATAGAGATCAGACGGACAAAAGAAGAGTAGACTTCTCTCGCAAGAAGGAGGAAAAGACACCAAAAATTTGATCCAGAGAAACCCATAAGAGCTGCTCCATCATCCCCTACAGTCGCTGTGCAATGACGAAGGAAGACAAAGGCATTTCCGTATGTATGAGCACGAAAATGCTAGACCAGGTAAGTGTCACGTGATTGCGGGGCCGGGGTAAATTGTTTTGATAACGGGCGGTCCAGCAGCGCCGGGCACGCACAGGGAGTGGAGAGCAGGGAGAGCAGCGGCCGGACAGTAAGTGGTTGCAGGACCTGCGCAGGGGAGGGAGGGACAGAGAGAGAGGGAAAGGGGGAGCGGACGCGGGGGTAGTCATTGACTTTTCCCCTTCGGAGCTCTTCTTGAACCAGGAATGCACCAATTTCTCACGCCATTTCTCACGTCAGCATTTTCACTTGATTGCTGCTGCAGTTCCAAGGTAGACAGACTTTCTGTTCGTTCCAGGTTGCTTCCCAATGCATCTCGGCAACTTGAGCCTGATCTACCCGGGCTGGCGCTGGCTGGCTGGCTACACTCATGATCATGATCCCTTGTACATATAGAATTAAATACAAGTCTATCCAAGATATCTACAGTAGTCGTTTGTTATTACAGTGCTATGATCTTATGACAAGCATTAGGCAGACCAGCTACTTCATTGCGCGTGCTTTGCAATATGGTCCTTCGTACGTCTTTAGCTAAGGACTGCGTGAGCAATGGTGACTGTATAATCTCTGCCAGTGTCTCATCTTGGTCGTCTTCTGCCGGTCTATCGAGACGGTCAAAAGTCTTTTAGGATGCTCCAGATGCTCCAGGGTATTGATGAGCGGAAAACATCTCTCTTTAGCACAAATGCTCAGCTATTCTCCCTGTCCGTCTCACCATGGTTGGACTCACCGTGGTTGGACTCACCGTGGTTGGACTCACCGTGGTTGGACTCGCCGTGGTTGGACTCACCGTGATTGGACTCAACGTGGTTGGACTCACTGTGGTTCGACTCACCGTGGTTGGTCTCACCGTGGTTCGACTCACTATGATAGGACTCATCGTGGTTCGTTTCACCATGGTTCGACTCACCGGCATCAGTCTCATCAGGGTTCGGGTTCGATTCACCATTGCCCAAGTCATAATGGTCCAATTCACCAAGGTCAAGCTGTTTCCTCGCAGTCATGATCCATTCTCGTCCGGGGTCTGGACCACGAGACGACTTTTCCGGCCACAGCTTGCCTGATATGGCCATCGTTCCGCTCGCGTCAGGCAGATACGAAGCAGGTGCCCAGTAACTCCTTTCATCGTCGAATCCAAGACTTGCTGCTACCGTGCTATCATAGTCGTGGACCACCTGTGTCCAATCGCGTTTCTTGAGCTCACTTATGTCGGAATTGCTGTTTTCAGCGACGAACTTTCGTTGGGTGAAGAGTGCCGGAGCAATGCTGAATGCCACCAAGTCCAGACTATCAGAGAAACCGTAGATTGCAAGATCCACGGGCCCATGCCATTCACGAGTCGTCTTGTGCAGCAATTTCGCGGCACCACGAGGGGTGATTGCATAGCCCGCAGTGCAGGCACTTCCGAGACTGACTTTCATGAGCTTTTGATTCGAGTTGATCAGAGCGTCCTGATCGACGCCGACTCCGGGGAACATGGGCTGGAATGGCCGGTCTGCAGGAGGCGTCATATTTGTGGGAGACGCATATTGGACGGTGCCATTCAACAGCAGCTTTTCAGACTCGACACATCCGCCGAGCTGCAAAAAGTCCCAGCTCTCTGATCGATATGGATCAGACTCTTGGTATGGCACTGGCGGTAAACCCGTCAAGTTTGATTCTAGTATCGGAATGACCTCTGTCAATTTGAGCAAATCTGCCCTGACGTTGAGCCCCCAGTCGGCATCACCCTCCAATATGAGCGTGGTGCCCCAACCCTCCTGCAAGATTTTTCGCCACAGATTGGCGTGAGCTCGCCAGCAGGCAATCTCGCCGGGAATTCTATGATTCGAAAAGGGATTGTCTTTCTCGTAAGTAGGTGTATTTCTCGGCTTCACCTTTACATCGTCGGGATAGACACCAGGAGCTATGCCAATGTCGAGGTCGTAGGCGTAGCCGAGAAGTGCAAGGATATCGAGTTGGTCATCCCTGTGAGGCAACACGATGGCCTCGATGCGCTCGAAGCCAAACGTCGCATTGAATGGTGCGCGCCGATCATGCAGCTCAACATTCGTCTCTGGGCGCAGGATGTGAGTCGTAATGTCCAACTTTGCACGATGCTGAAAGGCCAACATTGTGATGAGCCATATCATGGCGGCGAGTCCGCCATATGCGAGCCAGGCGCGGTTCTGCAAGAACATCTCAGTGGAAAGTCAACGAGAGTCACCACCAGAAGGTGGTTAGAGAATGACTACTTGAATAGTGTCGCGCGTGAAGAGGTCGAGCGAGCGTTGCGAGAACGGCAAAGAGGCGAGTGATTATCGACCGGGGGACTTTCACCGATAACTGGGCGACATTGGGCCTCCTCTTTTAAGGGTGGTATCACTATGCGACCCGCACTTGGAGACACACCTGGGCACCTCACCGTGGACGGCAAGAGCAATCGACGCCACACTTGTTCCGATGGCTGCTAGGTACTGGTGTCCCGCGCTCCTCTGATGATCCTGAACAAGCGAGCATGTCAGAACTATCATGGATCTAGCTACACGCCCAATCTCATGCTGCATACGGGGATCTATGCTTCAGAGACTTTCTGCCTATGTGCAGCGGGAGCGAGTGTGGCATTGAACGATGTGCGATCACTCGGTGATGCTGAATCAATGAGGCACTCTTAAACTGACTGCAAATCTCATGTTGAGCTCGAGATATGCGTTGTCGACTTTTGGGCATTGGCATCCCGTCCATTTGCCTCCCGAGGTCGCCGGCCATGGATCAACCACGAATGACCATCCACTTCCACTCATGTGGGAAAAGCCTCTCGCGCATTTCCCCCTCGATGGCTGAAAATCTAAGCGTACGGTACTTCCCCTGACCCTCATCTTTGGGTTTCCCATTCAACAAGTTGCACGCGCGTGTGCCTACCTTACTCCTCCAGGGCCATCCCATCCTTTTACCTTTTCCCCCGTCGTTCAAAAATGTCAAACTCGTTCGGCCAGCCCCTGCGGGCTTCTCACCAGCGAGAATCTTTTTGTACATGGGTAGTACCACGAATACGTGGGTCTGAATCGTCGTGAAGCGTGCAAAAGGTGGCTCCCGCCCACAAGAGAGTCCATGGCGCCGCCGAGGGTTTTTCGTAAACCCTAATATTCAACAGCTGCAGTCGCCTAGGCCTCCTGACCAGCCCGAGACCTCAAGAAGCTTTTTGCCTTTTCACGATTGCAAGTCTCATCAACTGCAGGGGCAGCAGCTGCTGCAGACGGAACTATCTCGGTGGGATCATTTCTCCCCCCTTGAGAGATGGACGGTAGGGATCTTTAACTTTCCGACACCTGATTGGCGGCAGCTTCGGACAGACGATTCCAGATTATCCTGCGGCAGCTGCAGCAATTGCTCAAGCTTAGTACTAGCTTATAGTCGACACGTACGTAATGCGCATGGACGTACGTCGTAGAGAAGAGCAAGCACACGTGCACGCACGAATCAAGATACTATAGCTAGTACTGCGCGGTCGAGGACCTTTCATTTGCAAATCAAATCAGAGACAAAGGGAATTCTTGGGGGGAGCTCTACTATCCGTCACATCTAAGAGAGCTCCGAACTGTTCACCTTCCCGACCGCCGCCGCCGCCGCCAATTCTGGCTGCCGTTGCATGTGCAACACATTTATGTACCGGTACCTTACTGGACATTAACTTCGACACACGTACGTTGAATGCAGTAGACTCGATCGATGATATTGTGTACGGATTTCTTTAAAGTAGTAAACTAGGTTATAGCTAGCTAGCTAGTGCCGGCCGCTGATTCATAGATGTCCCCGCATTCCCCTGAGACGACCAGTAGAATGGGGAAAAGGTTAGACGTGCATGTCATCAAGGACCGTCTGTAAAAGAGGCGCAAGGGCCTACTTTGGACCAAGTCTAGCGGCTCCCGCTGGACGCCACCAGTAGTTGGCCTGGCGAAATGTACGTTTGGGACATCAAGCCACGATCTCGAGTATATTCAAGTCTCATTATCACGGGCCGTCTGCTCTCGCTGGCTGATATGATCGCAGCATCCATCAGTCGCGCGATCCATCATATCCATTTATTCAAGGCACGAGATCCTTGGAAGTGGAGGGAGTATTGCAGGAAAGATCAAAGAAAGCTTGTTCATGTAATTGGCTTGCTAAACGGGCTTGCGATTTTGACCAATACGCAACCTTGGAAGGCATCAATGACATGCCATCCATGGTACGTGTCTGATCCACGAGATTCAATTGGAAGGCGAAAGATTCAACCAAGACTATAGATTTCATCACGCGAATTCAAACTGGCGCGACTTCTAACCGGTGGACGGGTCCAGATTCATTCAGCCACACGGCGGGCGGCGCAAAAAGCTTCGCCTTCCGGTTTTTCTTCAACCTCCAACCTTGGAGTTGGGCTTAAGATTGATCCGCGACAAGCTCATGAGATTCCATCCTTGAAGGATCGTGGAGTGGCTATGCTGCGCAATCGCGGATGTCTTCCTTCTTCTTCTCAAGTGCGTGCCCTCCATCTACCCAATAACTAGTACTTCGCAATCGAGGCGCAGCACTTTCATGTTTGGCTCTCTCTCCAATTTTTTTTTCGGATCTGATGCCTGGATTGGCGGCGTTCAATCCGAGTGGCAGGTGGTCTCGTCAAGGGCGGATATAGTCGCTCGCTCGCTCGCGTCGAACCAGATGCGATGCTTGTGCAACGTGTTGCGAATGTATAGATTCCATTCGTCCGCTGTGATACTACCATTTCGATACAATTTCGAGATAATCTTCTCGTCTCCAATACTGATGAAGTCTTTTGTTCGGTGATGCATAGACCGGGCTGACACGGTTGTACACAGCCTGCAATTGGCCGAGGCTGCTTGCGTTGATTGAGTAACGTGTCCTCGGCAAGGGTCTGATGGAGACTTATATATATCGTGCATGGCCTGCCCATCCCTTAGTATTCTTGAATCCATCATAGTCATACCCCAGACTCGAAGGGTACCTGCGATATGGTGCTCGATCAGTACACGTACGTCTTTGCCATCGGTACTTTCTTCGCACTCCTGGACGCATTCAACAATGGAGCCAGTACGTCCCAACTCCTTTCGGATTGTATACACAGATCAACAGCTTACTGACCACTGGATAGATGATGTCGCCAATGCTTGGGCTACGAGTGTATCGTCGCGCTCAATATCGTATCGACAGGCCATGATCTTTGGAACAATCTTTGAGATG
Source organism: Taphrina flavorubra JCM 22207 (assembly GCA_000836175.1). Classification (NCBI taxonomy): domain Eukaryota; kingdom Fungi; phylum Ascomycota; class Taphrinomycetes; order Taphrinales; family Taphrinaceae; genus Taphrina; species Taphrina flavorubra. The sequence goes on along the minus strand of DF819284.1, from coordinate 15,162 downwards.
CTCGGTGCCATCACCGTCGGTGCCCGTACCGCCGACACCATCAAGAATGGAATCATTCCCGTGGCTGTAAGTCTTGACCTTGCCCCTAAAAGTCAGTTTGCAAGATCAGTCATTGATATGTCAACAGGCCTTCCGTGGTGATGCTGGGGTGCAGATGCTGGCTTTCACTTGTGCTCTCGCGGGTGCATCGATCTGGGTCATGTGGTGCACACGACACTCGGCGCACGTCTCCTCGACATACTCGCTCATCTCTGCCATTGCCGGTGTCGGCGTGGCCACCGTGGGCGTGGAAAAGGTCCAGTGGGGATGGAACAATGGTAAAGGTCTCGGTGCCATCTTTGCTGGACTCGGCATGGCACCAGCAATCGCCGCTGGGTTTGGTGCCACCATCTTCATGCTCATTAAGGTTACCGTCCACATGCGAAAAAATCCGACGCCGTGGGCAGTCTTTACCGCACCATTCTTCTTCCTCGTCGCCGGTACAATCTGTACCTTGTCGATCGTCTACAAGGGTTCGCCAAAACTCGGACTCAACAAGAAGCCACCTCACTACATTGCGGCCGTGACGATGGGCACCGGTGCCGGTGTCGCTCTCCTCTCTGCCATCTTCTTCGTGCCGTTTGTCTATGCAAAGGTCATCAAGAAGGACGCCAGTATCAAGTGGTGGATGTTCATTCAGGGTCCACTTTTGTTTAATCGTCCAGTTGTTGAGGCATCCGAAAGGGCCATTGTCCCCAACTACGCCGTTGTGCAGGAAGACGATGATGCTTCAGAGTACACGATCGAGAAACCCATCGACGAGTCGACCATGCAGCAGCACAACTTTGACAGTAAACAGATGCCGAGCCCACAGATCACTTACCAGGACGCACAGTCTCCGAGCCGTCCAGCCTCGCAGACACGAGATGTCGAAGTTGCAGAGATGAGCTATAAAGAACGCGTCGCCCTGGCGGAAGCCAAGATGAATGCCAAGCTGTGCAAGAAGAGTGGACCGATCGGCTGGGCCATGCGAACCTTGCGAGACAACCAACTTGGTGCCGGCGAGATTTACGAGAAGCACAACATGCTGATCATTCTGAAGCGGATCCCGGCGATGATTGTCGCTGGTGCGCTGTACGGTCTCCACTACGACATTCACGCATCGCAGAGTGGTGTCGTCGGCACACCGGAGGGCAGACGAATGGAAAAGGTATATGCCATGGCGGAGAAGTACCCGAACGAGGTCGAGCACACGTACTCCTTTGTACAGATCCTTACCGCCTGCACCGCCTCTTTTGCGCACGGAGCAAACGATATCGGCAACTCTGTCGGCCCGTGGGCAGTCATCTACTCAGCCTGGCACACGGGCGACGCGGCCAAGTCCAAGGCCGCAGTGCCGCTCTGGCAATTGGCCGTCTTGTCGGCCGCCATCTCCATCGGACTCATCACGTACGGGTACAACATCATGAAGGTCATGGGCAACAAAATCACCTACCACTCGCCGTCGCGCGGGTCCTCGATGGAGATGGGCGCCGCGGTGACGGTCCTGCTCTTTTCGCAATTCTCGCTGCCAGTCTCGACCTCCATGTGCATCACCGGTGCCACGGTCGGTGTCGGCCTGTGTAATGGTACCTGGCGGGCGGTCAATTGGCAGCGAGTCGGCCTGCTCGTGATCTCATGGATCATGACGATTCCCATTGCCGGTACCATTGCTGGCCTGCTCATGGGAATTGTGCTCAATGCTCCTCATTTCAAGTAGACCGTGTAGCTCTTTTCTGTACTTTTGCACACAATCGAATCACCTTGTCATATCCTTCAATATTGATATCGAGAGAACATGCCACCAGCTTTACGATCGTAACCTCGCGTGTTGTCGTGTGCATAGCTATAAATACCGCATAGAGATGGTGCGAGTCAGAGACGATAAGGAGCTCTCCTGATACCCCGAGATCGCCAAATCACGAACGCTGATTGGCTCGGCATTCAGAAATCTCCAGGGCTGCGGCTTTCTCGGGATCATCTGCAGCGGCAACTCACACGACACCGACGGCCTCGACTCTTGATGACCACACACGACTTTTGCCCTTCGAAAACTCTTGATGTCGGCCTTCGCTCCCAGCTTCTCTTCTCTTCTCCAGGTGTCTGATCTGGCGAGTTGTCTATGCTCGAGTATAAGATGCTGGCTACCTTGACGGGCGACTTTTGATCCTCAGGTTTCCTGTAGTCTTAGGTGACATGCAGAATGTCGAGTTGCACGACATTTCTGTGCCCGAGTTGCCGGACGTCAAGCAGGAGGGCAACGATATATCCGAGACGACAAAGACGATGGATTGGCGCGAAAATGATCCGGATCACCCCCGAAATTGGCGTGCGGGTCGAAAATGGAGGCAAGTGGTGCTGTTGACGCTGTTGACGTTCATGGTGCAGTATTCCGGGTCGTCCTACTCGTCCGCGGAGACGAGCATCGCGCGAGACTTTGACACGTCGCACGAGTTGGTCATTTTGGGTATCTCGGTGCTCTTGTTGGCGTACGCCGTGGTCCCGATGCTGCTCGCACCTTTGGCGGAAGTGATTGGTCGGGTGCCGCTCTACTTGATCGGGTACTTTGGGTTTCTCTGCTTCAGCATCCCGACTGCGGTGACGATGGATATCTCCGTCATGGTCATCTTTCGGTTCTTGACTGGATGTGCGGGCAGTGTTGGAAATACCATGATTGGAGGCAGCATTACCGACATGTTTGAGCCGATGGAACTCGGTGCACCCATGACGTTCTTCATTGTGTGTGGGCTCCTGCTTTCTGATCCCATGGGCCCACTCATCAATGGCTTCGTGGTCGAGAATCCACGGCTCGGGTATCACTGGGTCTTTTGGTTTCAAATCATCTTTGGGTCTGCGATCTTATTGCTATTGTTTCTGGGATTGGAAGAGACACGTCCCTCAGTCTTGTTGCAGCGGGCCGCGAAGAAGGCCTCCGAGGCCAAAGGTGTGCCGATCTCTGCTACAGGAGACGACAAACCATTATCAGAGACTGTGGTCAGTTCACTCAAGATGCCGTGGCTCCTCATGTTCACCGACCTGACGGTCGCCTTGTTTTCATTGTGGTTGGCATTTGCGTGGGGTCTCGCATACGGCATGCTGCAGTCAGTGTCCCTGGTCTTCAAGACGAACCATGCATTCTCCGAGTCGCAGATAGGACTGATCTATATCGCCTTGATCGCTGCCCTTGCTGTCGGCGTGGTTGCCGCTGCTATGCAAGAAGTCTGGTTCAAGCGGGCAAAGCGCAAGTCTGGTACGATTGTGCCGGAAGCGCGCTTACAGATTGCCTGCGTCGGGAGTTTCTGTATGTCTGGTGGTCTATTCTTTTACGCATGGACGTCTGGCAGAACCGTGGCCGCTATCGTCCCAATGGTCGCTATCGGTCTTGTGTTTTTTGGCATCTTCACCATCTACTACGCTGTCTTCCTTTACATTTGCGACAACTATAGTGATTTGGCGTCGTCTGCTCTTTCGGCGGCTGGATTCTGGCGAAATACGTTTGCTGCGGCATTCCCTCTCTTCATTGAGTACATGTACAAGGGAATGGGATACCAGTGGGCAGGCTCCACACTTGCATTCATCAGTCTGCCGCTCGGACTCATACCTTTTGCTCTCGTTCGATTCGGACCCAAGGTCCGTGCCAATAGCAAGTACATTAAAAGCTAACCACGGGCACACGTTCAGGAGAAGCCATGTCCTTGTATATCACAATAGCGTTGCACCAACTTTGTATAGTACGATAACGTTGCATCAAATCTGTATACTATAGCTATAGCATTTATCATGGAGCATAATTATCATCAAGACAATCCTGGCAGTGTTGAAATACCTAAATCACTTTTAGTCTGCCTTGTCTACCCCTGCTTCATTCATATGCCACGTATATCCTTGTCATATGTCATGCAGTATTCATCACCTCACTTTTATGCGATTGGGACCACGAGCTTCTTGCCACTGACGCCGGCAGCATGCAACTCGAGCGCTTGCACTACGCCCTCGAGTCCTCCATCCACGACCTGTATTGCAGGACTAGGCTCGTATTTCTTGTTTGAGAGCAATTGGTGCAACAGGTCGTTGAACAACCAGGCGCCGACCTCTTCCTCCTTCTTCTCCGTAAAGAGTAAAGCCGCAAACGGCATCGAAATTTCGACATTGGAAGGTTTCGTCGCATCTTCGGGCCACGGCAGCGTGACTGTCAATCGTGCAGTCTTGCCTGATTTCTGTGCACTCTTGGACAGGAGTGTTGCCGATTGCGTATTGGCTCCATCACTAGTCACTGCGCAAAAGGCGTGTAGGATTGGTTTGCCGAGCTTCTCAGCCGCACCGAGCATTGTTTCGACGATGGAGGAACTCTTGTAGTCGAATACTTGGTCGGCACCGAGGTTCTTGAGGTACTCGTGATGCTGTGGAGAACTGGTCGAAAAAACGGTGAAGCCTAGGTAGTGCGCCAATTGAATCGCAGCCGTGCCAGTGCTAGACGAACCTCCCCATACAAAGTATATGCTGTCCTTTGCGGACGGGTCCTTGGGTATTTCTTGTCTAATGAACATTGATTGACCCGCAGTAGCGACTGCCATAGGCAACACTGCGCCCTGCTCGAAGGTAATTTCGCCAGGCAATTTCACGGCAGCATGCTCGTAGAGAATCACGTATTGCTGAAAGGCGCCGTGATTGGGATTCGACGTGGCGAGCACGGTAGAGAAACCGGCGACACGGTCGCCTACAGAAAACTGGGTTACGCCCGAACCGACTGCGTCGACAATGCCAGACACATCGGAGCCTAGTACGACGGGAAAGTCTTTGACGTTGTAGCCCGACTTGCTCATCATGTTGTCCACCGGATTCGTGGCCACTGCATGGGCACGCACGAGAATCTCACTCGACGCAGGACTCGGCTTGTCACGATTCTGCACCACCTGCTTCGCGCCCGCTTTGCTCAAGACCAGTGCCGGATTACTCATTATCAAGTCGTATCGTCAAATATCGTATAATATGGACACAATGATAGAACAGAAGAGCATTGACTCATCTTATATCCGCTTGCCGCGTTTGACGCATTTCAAATCAAGAATGACGCAGGAAAATCAGGTGTGGAGCCGGATCCCGGAAGATTTGCGGCTAAAATTACCGATGATCTGGTGGAGAAGAGGCGCCGAAGCCACAAATTGATCAGCAACAAGCGGCAATTGATCAACTTTTCCCGTTTCGCTCACGTGATCCACTCATATATTAGCTATATATACCGTAGCACTATATATATATCTAGTACGTATAGTGAACAATCAATGGCATGGGCCGTACTGGAGTTGGTGCCTCACTTGGCAGTAGCTTCTGTACAGCGAGTCTATGCATATGCAAGGCTGCTGACAGCATGAAGGGTGTTTACGGCGCATTGTGTCTGAGAGAAATGACTGCTGAACGAGCCTTTGCTTGTTCTTGTGTACAGGACATACATAGAGGCAATCTTCTTCTAGGCTGTCGCTGGTGATGATCCGCTCCCATGTCTCATTGTCTTCGGAGATGTTTTGTGAGTGATCAGAAGACGCCAAACACTGTATCGCATGTACCGCTAATCACAAGAATGTCGCTCATGAGCACTGTGAAGAGCAGATATGAGATGTTGTTGCAAATTGAATTCTTGAATTAGATTGTGGCGCTTAAGAAGTAAACAGTCTTCATAGGTCAATATCAATGTCGTGACTTTGTTCAGGGGAAAATTGACTGTACAATATTCTCTTTCAGCATCAACGTACAGTATGAGGAAACATGGACAATCGAACGGCAAAAGATCAAATCGCTAGACAGTAACTCAGCTCCTCAGAAGCTACATGTTCAGATCTGTAACTCTATTCCTCGCAAAAGAAAAGCTGAGACCCTACCTTCAAAGGTCAAGACACAACTTGCGCTGGAAATCACCTACCAGTGTATTTGACCTCAGTACAATATTGTCGATGCTTCTACACAGTTGGTACTTGGTCACTCTACCAATGTTCGGTTCAACTGGATGAAAGAACGAGAAATATCCTGCTAATTGCAATTGATGTACAGGACAACAGCAAATATGCGAAAAGCTCTTCCCACTGATGCAAGACGATGTTTTCGGAAAAGCAAGAAGGGTCTAGTCGACAAACCTACATTTCATCGACTCTTAATACATATTCTTGGCTGAGAAGCTACACGGGTTTGGTCGAGCTTTCCAGACCTCTTCCAGGGACGTGCTGATCGAACGTCTGTGCGAAGCCAATACGGCATTCTTGGTGATCGCCATGCTCAGTGCATGGCTCATGGTGCAGGCAGGCACGGCAAGTTGGACGTCTGTCGTATTCTTGGTGGTCTTTACTAACATTCCAGCCTATACCGGACCTTAGTAGTTCGATGTTTCTCATCCTGCTGCTACATTCTTCGTTGTGTCTTCAACAGTCTTTGTTCACCCGGTGATCAACTATACGATATTCGCAAATATCTTGAATAAGCTTGAGATAGCCTTCCGAAGTGCCGCTAAAGTGGCGATTCTCGGAAATCTGCGTGCAGCAAACAGACATGATGGAGTGATTCGATTGCTCAACTCCGAGAACGAAGTGGCACGACTTCGACAGGAATCGAGAAAATTTCAGTGGTACTCCAGAGATACCGTTGTACTTGCTCGTATCATTGGTTGCCATGCTTAGTGCATGGCTTCATACCGCAGGCAGGCACGGCAAGTAGATCTTCCGCGGTCCACTTGGTGGGCCTCATTGGCGCCGTGGGCCCAGCACTGAAGATCCTTCTTAAAATTAGCGAGGCTCGACAATGGATCAACATATCGCTCATGATACTGCTCGCCGCGCACCAGGCCGGCGTCCTCCTCTTACAGCAACCGGACTCGTGGAACCTGTTCTTCGACGGACATTTCAAGATGACCGGATGGATGGCGCTGGCCGGGTCGCTCGGCGAGGCATTCATCGTACAATATCTGACAGACGATGTAACAATCGAAAGCCTGTTTGCATCTGCTGAAGGATTCGAGCTACAGGAACAAGCTTGCTGCTGAAGTCCTGAGGAAGCTTTGATCAGCCAAGTCTTTCTACGTAAAGCTTTCCTTTATCGCATTGATAAGAGCCAACGAACTATTGACATCGAAACAAGTTGAATATCAACACCGAGACTCACATTCGGAGCACCGGCTCAGTCCCTGCAAGTACAAATAGCTTATGGGACATTCTTATTGTCGATATACAACTTGAGAAGAGATATGTTGCAGAATCAGTAGAGTTCAGCTTTGCACCTCTGTATGTTGCAAGCAACGATTTCAATTTAGATGTCATATGCATCTAATGTTGAACCACAGTTCAAGGTACATCTGAGAACCATCACACTGTTTTCCAGCCGTGCCTCTGTCTCTGTGATCTTCGAAGATCTCAGTGCTCTGATGAGAGTGTATACGGACAACTTAGCGCGTATGAGCATCGTCAACGGGCAGTACTGGCCATGATCATGCATATGCGGCGCGCGGTGACTGGCTTGTGAAGCACACGTGCTTGACCACATGGTATGTGTAGACATTCCAGGTTGTCATCGAAACCCTTGAACTTTAGGTTGTGAAGAATGCTGGGCTTTCTCCCATGCTGTGAGCGAGCCATGTCTTGGTGTATCTTTTGTTTCCAAGACGACAACGGGACTACAAGGTAAACATAGTATGATTTGCATCGATTTGGAAGGTGCAGCTGGGCGCGTCAAGTGTATCGACAGGAGTGCTGTGGAGATAGACCGTGGTACGCATACAACACAATGGCGGGCGGCTCATGTTGTAGAGACTCATTGTATGGTGGCTCTTCATAGGTTTTGGTCGAATTGCGCTCAGACCTCGGCACTGCCAGAAATGAGCTTTGAATCCGGTCCGTTCTCAGGTAGTGTGACACTGTGAGCTGACTGTACTTCAGGCAGAGAGATGGAAATGCCTTGGCCTCGGTGGAGAGACGCTCAAGAATCGTGCATGAAAGAGCACTGTGGCCACTGTAACCAACCTCCCAATAGGGGCGGTCGTGCTAGACAAATACAAAGCTCAGTTGAGCCGAGTGCTGCAGATTGATTCCATGTGATACATACTTTTCAGGAAGTGCGATGGCTCAGAGATCGTGACACTTTTGTCCTTATTCTGCAGACACACCATGCATGCCATCCACTCGAGGTCCCCAGAGTCCTGGCAATTTTAAGGACAGCACCGCAAGCTTGACGACAAGCCAATCGCCTCGACAAAGACACTGTCCGCTGCGGCAAGTGGAAGAGCCACTTGTTGCGGCAAGTGGGAAAGCCATCTCGCTAGTTCCTCAGGCTGTCATGGGCAACTTGGATTGTATCAGATAGCCCGAAACCCACCCTACGGTATCAGTCCGTCCCGGGGCTTGACCGCCACGATTTGACAGGATTTGCGGGCTCACGTGACCGGTCTACAGCTTGGTTTTCATATGGATTAACTTTAACCACGTCCTGTATACCATCAAAGACGAAGTTGCTTGTTGAACATTCGGACAATATATATGAGCATGGTATCGTGCCTGGGCTACTACTGCAGGATACAGTGCAGCAAGAATTTGGCCGAAATTAGTCCTCAAGTTGACACATTCGCTTCGGCGATGCAATTATAGTTTGGAGAATGTCAGAAGCCACGAAGCGACAATATTGTGTCCGAATACTGCCGCTCACAAGGATCAAGGACGTAGACATATCATTGTGCTGATGTACAGTATCGAGATGGCCATGGCGCTCATATACATGGCAGCCTCGAGCTCTACCGTCCCGATAAATTGTGACACCCGATTGTGGACTTTGTACTTGTACATGTCAGCCATGTGGTACGATCTACGTGACTTTTAGCGAGTCGCTTAGAAGCTTGAGAACATTAGTTCTACAAAGCAAGGAAACTTTGTGTTACGGCTTCTTGCAAAAATTTGACTCAAATAGATCTGTGTCCCAGGATCAGAGATAATCGTGCTCTAGGCGTCTTGAATCAAAGTACCAGAAAGCGGGATGTATACCTTTCAGTCGATAGCCTTCATTGCACTTGCCACCATTGCTAGAGTCGTTTGTCAGGACTATAGCTTTGTTCCACCGGCTGGACAGTATTGTTACCTGATTTCCACGATACCATTTTTTTCCACACCTGCGACAACAAAGACGAACCAGCTCGGATTTGTTTCGACCACTGTTATATCCTCCTACTCATCTTTAATGCTTGTGCCGTCAGCAGTTCCAGGGCAGATCACAACCATGTCAAGTCAAGCGCCAACCTCACCAAAACCGTCGTCAGTATCCCCAGGCCCGAGTTTAGTCACTATCGCTAGCGCTCTACCGGCACAGAGCGCCACTTCGGGAGCGGTGCGAATCAGCCCAATGTTCCTGTTTCACTGGATTGCATTCATCACAGGTCCTGCCAAAGCATATCTGACCACAGTGTCCAACAGTGTCTATACATGCGCCAATGCAATAGCGCCTGTTACGACAATACAAACCACCACTTCACGCCCGCCACTAGCGACAACGAGTACACATACCACATCGCAAGCTGGCGTGGCCGGTACGAAGACTCCAAGCCCGTCGCCTACCACCTCGATTGCGGGGGCCGCAGGCACAACAGGTGCTGTAGGTGCTGCGGCGTGTATATACAATTTAGATTGTCCAGAGGCGTATCTCGGACTGCAGTATTGTTCTGGCGGTAAATGTAAGTCTGGCGAGTGCAACAATGACTCAAACTGTCCAAATCATAGATCATGTTCGAATCACTTTTGTTTCTGAAAAGTGGATTTTGAATGCTCAAGTTGAGGACCATCGCCACGTTTGCTGTTTTGACGACTTCAGATGGCACATCTTGCAAAACGAGCTGAGCCTCTCTTGTCTAGCAGGAATTGCACTCTCTAACTTGATTATTCAACTTGACAAAGACGTTCATTTGTGCAAGATTGTTGCCATTAGCAATACATACGGCTACTGCTAACGTATCAGCCTCGATTCCCATGGGTGTAAATCGAGTGCATTTTGCAAGGCGTCACATTTCCTTGCCTTACGCTTGAGCTCGAGCACAATTGATTCCTTGTTTCTTCATGCCAGTCGTTCCACGTTCGAATGTCCCCAACTTGGTAGGGCTGGCATAAAAGGTCTGAATAAATTTGATATCATGCAAGGTCGTGTCGAATTTCGCGATTCATCTTTAATGTCTTATGGCTACCTTGTACAGTAATAATGTGTAAAGTGGTAGCGAGCAATGCATAGTGATGTCCACACGAGAAATCTAGCTATAGTGGTGCACGACGTATTGAGTAAAAAGACTAAAGGAGATTGAAGTTGATGGAGATGATTAAATAGGGAAAATATCGCGACTCATTGACTGGTTGTCTGCTTAGACAAGCTGTTGTCAATCAAGAATAATGTTTGCAATATCGACAACAAGGAGGTGAAATCTATCGCAAACATTTTGAAAGATTCTTGCGGTAAACCCGGGGCCAAGCTCATAATTCAACCACTACAGAAGACTGAGGTTGAAAAAATGGCAGAGGAGGACGAAGTAGGGAGGATATGCAGACATCTTCACCTCTACAATCATGTGAAGAGCGAAGATCGGTTTTGCGTTCAGGCCATCAACTAATGGGCGTCAATCGGGAGAATGAACAGACATCTTACAATCCTTTCTTGGTGCAGCGTATGTACAAGGTTGGGCATTCGCTGCTTCGCGTGAGACGGCACTCGGGGCTTGAGTACATCCCGTGTCGGACGTGACATGCAACCTGCTCTTGAGCTCGTGGTGGGGTCCTACCGCAAAACCTTCGCGGTATGCATCTGACACCATACATTCCTCCAGGCGTAAGATATGTTTCTCTCGCTTCAGATTGAGCTGACCTTTTGGCGAAATCCTAACGAAATGTCAAGTGCCGCCACACACCCTAGACACGAGGACATCAACGAGAGCCGTGCATCAATGCTGCGCCGTACTGAAAAAACACAGAACGGTGCCAAGAGAGCAGAAGAAGCGCAAAAGACACACTCTGACAGGATCATGCGATCGAGAGCGAGGAACAAAGGCTAGAAACAGTGGTCGCAAATATGGCTCACGAGGACAGGCAGCCAAATGTGACAGTAAGCACGACAAGACCGACAAGGTAGAGCAACAAAGCAAGCTCGATCGCACCGTCAGGAAGCAACGATAGGGGAGCCATAGCAATCAACCGAGCACAATAGGGCATTTCAGAGAATCGGAAGCAGACCTGATTGAAGAGATTGCACAAATCTTCGAGCCGAACCAAGAAGAAGAGGCCTTTCAACATGTGAAGCAGAGAGTCGGCCAACATGTAGAATCAGAGATCATGTCTCAGCTGCCCAAGCTTCAGACCACAGGTCAGACCCTCACGATATGCACTGATGAATCGGGCATTTAATCACTCGAATCAATCTCAGTCTCAGTCGTTGGCTCTTTTGAATACTCCGCAGTCCTTACGCAGGTACAGGCGAAGCAAAGAGGCTTACAACCTTCAGAACGCCATCACAACCGTAATCAACAGAGAATCAACTGTGAAGTTGCTCAAGCTACACCCACATCATTGATGATACTTGTTATTCATGACATTATGGAGATAGCACAGCTCTACACAAATCTGGCACAATTCCGTATGGCTCTGCACAAATCTTCACAAATTCACAAATTCACCGCGTTGCGCAAATCTTTCCAGCTTCACCAATCTCCGCGTATCGACAGCGCACGACGACATTGGCACGAATCTGCACTGCTGTGCTTCCAGCTTGTCTTCTGTGTAAGTTACACCAAGATATGTGTTGCACTGAGACTAATACATTGTATGATGTTCACTTGGCTTTGACTCGACTGAGTATCATATCGAGAATTGTACCTTTCTACAAGCCGTTCTACTGCCACACCCAGGCAGCTGAATTCAACGGCAATCCGTGAAGTATACGCAAGCATTACTACTACTGGCACACACTGTGAAAGATAAATACTGAAGACGATAATCACCATGCCATCGATGTGCTACATTTAGGCGCCATTGGAACGTCCTCAATAATCTTTGGTCTCACAGTAATCAACTACACAATTTTTGCAGCTAAGCTGGACAAGTTCAAAAAGACCTTTTAACGTGCTCTCAGGGCGGCGATCCTCAGACAATCGTGCAAAGCAAGCGACCACTACTCTCAAAAAAAAGTAGTAGTCTATCTGTGCGTGTTGTCACTTGCTATGCACAGTGCACAGCTCATGGTATAAGCAGGCACGGCAAGCAAGTCTTCATTTGCCTACCTAATAGACAGGGAGAATATTCACGATCAACAAAATCAATACATCCATCAAGAAAGTCGGAAATAATGGACAAACTACATACGGCGACGACAATTGACCTCTGATCATTTACGACTACACGTTAATCGATTCTGCAACGAGGGATTGATCCTAGCAAATGACAGAATTACCGCGCACCCCTTGGCTTTAGTGAAGTTCTTGAAGCTATCTCAGGGTATGATAGTATCATACCAAAGTAGATTTTGAGGCTCACATCAAGCAGTATTCATCAACAAAACGGACTGCCCCATGGATGAACTCAAGCAAGTCATCTCAAGGCTCATGCCTGTAGCGAGTACATTTCAGGAGGAGTTGAGTCCTATATTGACCTTCGATGCCAAACTTGCTGCCATCGCGCATGGATCTTCTCTGCAAGGCGTCAGGATCAGTGGTACACTAGCCCACCTTGAACGAGCTCAGAGCAAGTCTGACAAAGTAGGATATAACGTGATCATCAAAATTCTCGCTGTAGTCCCCTACACAGCCAATTCTCGTGGTTTCTCTGGTAACATTCTGCGCAGCTATACCTTCTGCGCCTAGATACCAGTTTTCTGCGTCACCAAAGATGAAGTGGAAGGCTACAACGTGAGCTCAAAATCACCCGAATTGAGCTCACCGACGTCAGAGATAATTCGCGACGTCTGAAACAGCCTTGTCTAATACTAGGCCGAGGCGACTTGAGGCCAAGCGATTGTCGGATCCCACGTCGTCGTCGTTGTCGTCGTCGTCGTCGTTGTCGTTGTCGTCGTTGTCGTCGTCGTCGTCGTCGTCGTCAATAGATTGACATATTCTGTGGGTATTGTGTGCTTATATTTGGCTCGACTTTGTAAAGAGGATTCTCCAATGTACAGGACACCCAAGTATACCAAGTATAAAACCGACCTTGCCCACTTCTTCATCCTCCTCTTCTTCTCACCACCAACCATCATGTCTTCATCACGCCTGCTCTTCAACGATAACCGGGGCAACAGCTTCCCGGTGTTGCCCTCTCGTCTTGTATGCAGCAAATGTACACGTCTGGGACTTCGCTGCTTCTCTCACCCCATACCAGCTCCCTGCCGTAAAATCTCTCTTGCTTCATATTCAGCAGCTGACTTTATAGTAGGCTTGGCACAAAGGTTCGGTTTGAACCGGAAACCAGTGGTTTGAACCGGTGAACCGGAAATTCGTCTCAAACCGGTTCGGTTCCGGTTCAGGTTCACAGCCACCAGGTTCAACCGGATTGCACCTCCAGTTCGGTTCCGGTTCAACCATGGCTCTAAGGGCGCCGGAAACTGTTGTTTCCATCGCGACGAGATTCTGTTGATACGGGTATTTGTTGCCTCCTGACGGATCTGCCCAAATGACGGAAACGACGGAACCGACGAGCTCCGTCAGTTTCTGTAGTGACGGTTCTAAGTTTGGTAGCGACGTATGCTGTCAATTCCGTCACTACCACTCAAAGCAGGACACCAATGATTCTCACAAATTCCGTCGTAACAGTACAAAGTACTATCGTTTCACACCTCTCAAATCCCATTGGAAATGTATCCTCGGATAACCGGAAATGTTGAAACCATTATTAATAATATTAGTGCTTACGTTGTGGCGGGCCGGGCAGGAGTCAAATGCAGTAAGACTGCCCTGTCCGATGTGTTTAGTCCGTGGAGTGTCTTTGTAGGCTGCGCCTATATACGTCTGAGCACAACACTAGGCAGTCCGTGTTGCAAGGGTTGTAAGTCCTTAACGTCCTCCTAGTAATAGTCTTGTCAATAGGTAGTGGTGATAGTCTGCTGACTAGCGTTTGTGTATGAGTAAGTGTTACGTGTTGTTACCAACAGCGTCTCTCCTAAGTAGGGTCCGCCTCTGATAGGAGTATGGTGTTCACAGCCCAAGTTCTGCTGTGCACCTATATAGCTATAGGATATTAGTCTTGCCTTTCTCCAATAACTTACGGTCTCTGTGGTCTTTCACACTTGTACGTTCCTTCTATTGCCAAGTGTTGTCACCTACTACCCTGATCCTAGTAGTGTAACGGTCAATAAGGTGAGGTCTTGATTGCCCTTCTCTTGACTGTA